>JBBJLR010018447.1:0-13289 GCA_037577145.1 Brachypetersius gabonensis
GTGTGTGTGTGTGTGTTTGTGTGTGTGTGTGTGTGTGTGTGTGTGTGTGTGTGTGTGTGTGTGTGTGTGTGTGTATCATCTTGGCCCAGGTGCTGCTGCAGTAGTCCCCCTCTTCCTCCCTCCTTCCTTTTCCCCTTTTCTGTCCCTCCCTCCCAGTGAACACGGTGGCTGTGTTGAGAATAACTTGCTACTATCGTTTTTTCTAACCATGCCACATCAATTTTTGTTGGAAAACAATAGCATAAATAATTTCCCATGTCACTTATAAAATACTCTCCTTCAGCTCAGAGCCTGATGAGCAGCAGGCTTTTTTTTTTTGCTGGAAGGATGAACTTGAAGAAACAGACAAGGGGGTGAGAAAGGGCACATGAAGAGCAGAAAGGAGAATAAAAGGTGGAGTGTGTTTTGGCCAGATAGATCAGGCTACAGAGCAGTACAAATTTACACACAGTCCTTACCTTTCTGTCTCTGAAGCACAGTTTTGATCCTGCTGTTGAAGTTTTAGCTGGTTCTGTTAAGTTGGGTTTAGCAGCACTATGGTTTCAAATGCTCCCTGGATGGTTATTCAGTTGCTGGCATAAAGCCAGGCAAAGTTCAAGCGTGTCTGTGTCAGCAGTGTGGAGGGCTCATTGCTGGGAGGTGTGAGGCTAACCTCATCTGCATAACTGTTGAAGACAAGGAACGGAACAGTACTGTGTTTGGGGTGTACAGTAGTAAGTGTGAGTCTATTACTGACAACAATCACTGACCAAACTGGAATTTATTTCAATTTACTTATCCATACTTCATCCACAGATGCATGTCTGAATACTCCAGTCTGAAGAGTTATTCATATCACATTATATTTATTCTGCGTTTGTGTGCTTTTTTAGATCCGATGTTTTGTAATTCAGTACCGTCTCCAAGGTACACATTGCTCCCCCGGGCGCTATGTTCCTGGCTGCCCGCTGCTTCACTTGGCAAATGGGTTAAATGCAGAGAAAGATTTTGGTGCTGTTCACAGTGTGGTGTGTTGAAGTACGACAAATGGACACTTTACTAAAAGATGCAACACGAGACTAACATGTTTAAGCTGAAAACATGTAGTTACTCTGTAACATGTAGTGTTCTGTAAAGCTCATCCAACCTCACAAAAGTGTTTTTGTGTCACAGGCGCTTTAGTGGTTTCTTTTAGCAAGCAACATGTTATCTAGAATAATACACACAAGTACATTACCATAAGATGGTTGCTGCTGCTGGTTTTACTTATGCATACCACTTTTGTCAATGTTGAGAGATGTTTCAGCATGACATTAATTCTTTAATTACTATCAATTATTTATATCTACATGTCATGTAGATGTGACTGAGAATCTAAAGAATGGAAGCGAAGGAATTCCTGATGTGTATGAACTTCACTTTACGTTAAATGTCATGTCTGTAAAATCAGGCTGAGGTAAACATGATCATCAGTATCACTGCAGCATTGAGAATAGTCCACCAACCAAAACAATCAAACAAACCTTTTGTCAGGTCGCAGCGTGCTCCGGGAGTGAGGCGAGGCACAAGCGCAGGTTCCATTGATATTTTTTTTATTGCTTTCTTTGTGGAAAAAAACTGGGTGTATAATGTATTGAGGTTTTTTTTTTTATTATTTATTGGTGTCTTTCTCTGACACTGTCTCTGTCTCAGTATTTCTTTTCTCTCACTCTCTCTCTCTCACACTCTCAGTGTTGTCAGGGCATGTTTTGGATGCATGGGCAGACCCTCAGTGCTCCTGGGTTTAGGGATGTAATGTTCGGGCCGGAATGTGTGACTGTTATTCTCTACAGACCTGTCACTCAGCATTCTCTTACAACAGCTTACACACTCACAAACAGAGACAATTATAAATGTTTGACAGCCTTTCACACATCCACAGTTATTCACTGATCAGCAAAGTTCTCAGCATAAATCTCAGTAAAAGTGCTGCTGTAGGCGATGAGCTGTACAGCAGCTGAACAAAGAACGAGGAGGAAGAGGATAAGGATGAGTGTGGAGTGGGGGTGTGAAGTGCAAGGCTTCAGGTGTGTGTGTGAGAAGAGAAAGTGTGACTCACACACACCAATGCTTTCTGGGAATTTAGTGGTGATTGTGTTTCAAAAGAGTGTACTCATGTGTACAGTGAAATGCAATGCACCATACATTTTTTTCTTTGACTTGTTGAGACATGCCCAAGACCTCTCAAGGTGTGCTGTGGTATAGTCAAGACTCAAGTCAAGACTCTTTGTCATGATCCTCAAACTATTCCTGAACAATGTATGTAATGTGACAAGGCGCCCTGTTGAAAGAGGCCACTGGAGAGGTGTACTGGGTCCACAATGTTTAAACAGGTTGTACACGTCAAAGTAACAGCCACATTATTGCTAGGAGACAAGGTTTCGCAGGAGAACACTGCCCAGAGCATCGCACTGCCTTGCAGTTCTTCCTACAGTACACACCGGTGCTGTCTCTACACCAGGTAAGATATAAATCTGCACCTGGCGGACCACATGATGAAAAATGTTCATCAAACCAGGTCACTTTCCTCCATTGCTTCTTGGTCCATTTCTAATGCTTACCTGCCAATTGTACCAGTTGTAATGCAAATCTGCCAATTTGACTGGTTTTGATGATTGAAAGTAGTCAAGCCCATTTTTGTTTTTTTTTGTCATTCTAAATATTAACATCAAGATTTTCATTTTATTGCCCTATTTTATTTATTTTCCCTATCATTACTATTACTATTACTACTACCACTACTACCACTACTACTACTGATACTAATAAAAAGAAATAAGACATTTGAATGCCTCTCTCTCTCTGTCCTCCGTATCTTTTTTCTCCCTTTCTCCCTTCTCTTCTTTCACTTTTTCTCTTCCTGCCCTTCAGCCTCTCTGACCTCTTCCCTCCCCTGACCTTTCTTTCCCTCTTTCCTACATTCTCAGAGAAGGCCCTGTGCGGTACCGTGACCTGTCACAAGACTTAATTATGTCCTGCAGCCTCCTGACTCATCCGCACTTTTACCCCTCCTGGACACTGCTGTCCTCTACTGGCTGCTCAGTGCAACTTTCAGCTCTGTTCACCAGAACCACCAACCTGTCCTGAGGACACTCAGCTCAAACTTCTTCTCAGCGGAGATGAAGCCTGGCACCTGCTGCCATCATTATGAGTGTGTGAGACAAGAGGACTGATAAGGATGTACATGGAAATAACACACGTGTGCAGCACTGTACCAATCTCACAGTTAGAGAATGCGCTTCGTGAAAAATCTGCATGTTTTGCCATAACACACTAATTGGCCAAAAAAAATGGTTTCTTGTGCTGGACTGAAACATGTTACATCATTAAAACTGATATTTTCCCAAATTAAAGTGACCATTGTGTCATACACACCACAACACACAGTGTGAACAGCATGAAAATCTTCCTCTGCGTTTAACCCATTCACCAAGTGAAGCAGCAGGCAGCTAGAACAGAGTGGCCGGGGAGCAGCATGTGGGGACGGTACCTTGCTCAAAAGTACCTCAGAGATGCCTAGCGGTCTTGGAAATCAAACCCATGACTTCCTGATTGCAAGGCGAACACCCGAACCACCAGGCCACCAGCTGCCCGAATGAAAGCACCTTAAGTGTACATGTAGTTGCCCATGCGATCAGAAGGTCATGGGCTTGAATCCCAGGTCTGCTTGTGGCACCGCTGAGGTACTTTGAGCAAAGCATCGTCCCCACACACTTTTGGATTTAAAGGATAATGGTTGCCTAAAGTAAATTGATGCTAAAGTAAGCGATCATGTAATTCATAAAAATAAGTACATTTTTCTAAAATGTTTTACCAATTGCAGCACAGTGCTGCACAGCACAACACAATGTGCACAGCACACTGCCAAAGCTGTTGCTTTAAAAGAAGGACATGATCCTTTATCATTTCTGTGTGCTTAACATGAACACTAAAATAAGCTGATGAACCATCTGTAGTTATGGATGATCAATAACGGCTGATCCTCACTGCATCTACCACAGCAACAGGGGTGGGGTATGTAAGAATCATTACTATTACGCTTGATTTGTGAAAAAAATTCTTGAACGAGCAAGGTGCCTATGAACTCCTGCATTATCATGCATTAAGTGATATTGCTAGAATATAGGTTTAATAATCCCTGTAATAAAACGACCCTCAGTGTATGTATGAAGTATAGTGTGGTGGAGATGTTTAATGCATATATCTGTTCATTCGGTTTATTCCCAAAGTGTTTGCACTTGCTGGTTCAATATATATTTTTTAAATTAAAGGTATCGATAATTATATATTACATGAATGTGTTTATATTGGTATATATGTATATAAATGTGTGTGTGTGTGTGTGTACAAGTATATATGTGTACGTGTGTGTGTTTGTGAACTAACTACGTGTGTGTGTGTGTATATATATTTATATGAGAGTGATAATCATTTATTTCTGTATGCGCAAAAAGTGCCAGATTTGAAAGTAGTCGGAACTATTCACATTCAAGCGGGAAAACGAATCTTCCTCCGGAGCAATAACAGAGTAGCACAACCTGGGCACGTATATCCGGCCAGCTCAGCGAGTTAGTGTTGGAAAAAGAGAGAGAAACTCCAGCAGAAACATATAAAACACAGAAAGACTCTGAAAGATGGTGCTACTGACGATGATCGCCCGTCTGGCGGATGGGCTGCCGCTGGCCGCGTCCATGCAGGAGGACGAGCAGGTCTCAGTTCTGTATTTTCTCCAGTTTGTGTGTTGATCTGACGTGGCTGAGCTAGTTACTTCACTGCGCTGAATTACAGATAAACATTCCACGTTGGCGTCGTTTTGTATTATAATTTCTATATTTATGTGCTTCATTCTGTGTTTCAGTGCTAACAGTACCCTCCTGTCCTCATGTTTAGCTTCAGGGGAGGCTGAATATTTCACTGTTCAGTTCAGTGCTCCACAGCTCCTCACAGACTTCATTCATTCATTTGAATGCCATTGTGTGTGTTGTTTCTATGTTTTTGCTTTTTTAAATATAGTGTCATTTTGGCTGGTCCATATTATTTTCTTAGATAGATATACGCTTCTATGATGAATGAACGTGTGATGTCACGAGGTGACACGGCCTGTCATGTTGCAAGACGTGTCCTACTGAGGTGCATTACTCATGTCCATCTGTACAGGTGTATTACCTAACGTGTCATATTTTTTAATAACCCTCCATCCAGCTGGTAGTCTAGTGATTAGGGAGTTGCCCCTGTGGGTTAGAAGGTTGTGGGTTTGAATTCCAGGACTGTTAGTCACAACACTGAGGTACCCTTGAGCGGGGAACCATCCCCATTCACTGCTCCCAAGGTGCTGTTTTGCAGCTCACCCCTTCACTTGGTGTATGGGTTAAATGCAGAGTCAGAATTTCACACTGTTCACACTGTGTGCTGTGCTGTCATTTGTTCATATGTGACCATTAGGGGCCATTTTACTTTCTGATGCACAGCCCTTCTCCGTACAGCACATTCCTCCTCCAGTTCTTTGCCTGAATGCTGATGAAGGGTTTATCAAGCCCAGGCACATGCACAGATTGGGTCTTGAGCCCTTTTTTGCCCTCAGACTCCACCAGCGCCCTCTTTGCACAGTTATAATACAGGTTGAGTTTTATATTGCCTTTGCTGTTCTTCAAGATCTGCTTTGGCAAAGCAGGGTCACCTTAGACTCACCCTTAGGATAGAGCTTGTGGGTTTGTTTGCTTTCCAAGAGCTTCATATCTTTTGGATAGTCCATCAGGTGCAATGCTGGCGCAGCTGGTGGCCTGATGGTTAGGGTGTTGCAATCAGAAGGTTGTGGGTTTGAATACCAAGACTGCAGATGCACAGAACAATTTTCTGGTATTCACACTGTGTCCTGTGGTGTGTTCATGTTTGACAAATGGGCACATTACACCAGACACCCCAGCCAACTGTGCCATGTCACAAATGCAAGCATCACCTTAGTGTCCCTCCTGGAAAGTTTTTTTTTTTTCCATTTGTTTTAGTAAAAACAGGGTCAGTGTGGGATTCTTGGATACATGCAGCTTGAAAAGATCTTTCACTGCATTATTCATAGCATTTAGAAGAGCAGATATCCCTTTATACTGTAATATTACCATTTAGTTTCCCACTCTGGCGAAAGCATTAAACGTATGAGACTCCTTGAGCAAGACTCTTATTACATTTGCCTTTTTTTTTTTAGCCTCTTGAAACCCCTCTATCGTCATCCTCTCCATCATCTGCTAAAAGCTTTTGTAGTACAAGCTAAGAGCTAATTGCTTATAATATGTTTTCCTTCCCTTCTGTTATCTCTGTCTTGCGGCCATGAAGGGAAATGAGAAGGTTTGTTTACTCTCTGCTCTCATACATGCTATAAAACATTACTTGGTTTCAATACACAAACATGTAGTGAAGAGCACACTGTGAGTTATCACTGTGTTTCTGGGTTTGTTTGCTCTCTTCTGTGTCTCATCATGATCTGATTTGTGTTCAGATGGGTCGGGACCTGCAGCAGTATCAGAGCCAGGCCAAACAACTGTTTCGGAAACTAAACGAACAGAGTCCCACCCGCTGCACCTTGGAGGCTGGTTCTGTGGCCTTCCAGTGAGTATGAACAAATAGTCAGTCATTTACTTTAATGGGCATTCAGTTCTATCAACTCTGGAAATACTAGAATGAAAATATCATGAACAATGTTTCACAGATGTATTGCTAAAATACAGGCCAAGAATCAGGTTTCAGTGATGATCCTCAGCTGAAATGCACACCAAGAATCAGGTTTCACTGATGTTCAGCTGGAATTCTGATCACGAATTTCGTTTCACTTGAACGACGCTGCATTTTCTAGCCCGCTTCTAATTCACTCGGTTCATACATGAAAATAAAGGGACTGCATTAGAAGTGATCTATGACACCAAGGAAACATCAATTATGGTGTTAGCTTCAGCTGAGTTGACTGTTAAATGAGTAGTAAAAAAATCAATAGTAAAAAAAAGGAAATGTTTTTGGGCTTAGCCAGACTGCTCATCCTGTATTACTCTGTTCGTAGTAAAGTTGGACAGCAAAACTGACATGTATTGAAATAAGTCTTCTGTCCAGCTTACTGACTAATAAAGCTTCATGTAATACACCCCTGAAATGAGCTGCAAAACAGTAGCTAGTTCCTATTTGTGTTTTCGTATAATAATTTCCTTTTCATGGTTATATTATAACAAGAAGTGCCAAATTGTAGAATGCCAAAAGTTCGGGTGAGATTCTACACTGCAAAATAACTATAAATGACAAAACCACTTATCAGTGAGCCTCCCTTTGGAAAATTCAGAACATATTTATTTAGCTGTCTCTTACAAAGAATGTTGACCTCAACAACTATCATTTTTGAGCTATTATCAGTATATTGCCCAACCCTAGCAGATGTTTCAGGATGAGTCAGGATGTTTTATCTTTGTGCTTTCACCATATTAAATATAGTCAAACCAACCTAAACAGCAAGGGTTGCTTAGTAAACTCTTAGTTTTTTATGGATGGGATGTGTAAAGGTGAGTTTGCAATACAGTATACCCATGAGAAGTTGCGGTTCCGAGTCGTTCGCAGATTTTTTCTTTGAGCCAAACTAAAAAAATTTTGTGGAAACCCCCACAAATTCATGGAAACCGCAAATATCCTGTTTGTGGCAATTTATAATTTTTCATGCATTTTAGTGCTAAATTATTATGAATAATATAATTTACTAATTTTGTAACATCAGTATTAAGGTAAATTCAGCTACATTTGGTGCTGTTGAGAGAACACACAGCAACTGTATGCGCAAACGTGTGTGAAACACCGCTGTACTTAAAGGTGGGAGGTTTGAAAGTAGCCAATCCAAGAGCATTATTCATTTCTCCTTGCTGCTGATTGGCTGCTGCCCTGTGACACATGTCTGGCAGATGCAGTCCAGCAGTTTCCCCGCGTGGGGCTACCTCGAGTTTACCTTTACTCTTTAAGAGTAGTGTATTAGGATGAGTTTAAAATGAAATATTTGGGGTCATATTTAGGGTTAAAAATACGTATTTATCTGCATTTTGTGCCGCATCACTAATTGAATGTAACTTTTGTGAATGTTTGCTTTCATTTTATTGAACAGCTGAAGAAAAAACTGACTGACAACTAATATGATCTAGTATAGTATAATATAATATTGTATCTTACATGGTCTGTTGTGTTTCCAAAGCTATGTCATAGAGAAAGGGGTGTGCTATCTGGTGCTGTGTGAGGCAGGGTTCCCGAAAAAGCTTGCCTTTGCTTACTTGGAAGACCTACAAGCAGAATTCCATGAACAACACGGGAAGAAAGTGCCCACTGTGTCCAGACCATACTCCTTCATTGAGTTTGGTATGAGCTTTTCTTTTCTTGTCTTGTTTTTTTACTATGGTCACCTAAATAAACTATATGAATGAATGAACACGTACTGTGAGGAGTGAGGACTGTGAGGACTGAACATAACCCTCTCTGTATATTTACAGATACATACATTCAGAAAACAAAAAAGTCTTACATTGACAGCCGAGCACGCAGGAACCTGGGCAGCATCAACACAGAGCTGCAGGATGTGCAGAGGATCATGGTGGCCAACATCGAGGAGGTGTTGCAGAGAGGAGAGGCTTTGTCCGGTAAATACTGCTTGCGAACTCGTTTTTCCTTTTGACAGGCCCTAGAAATAACATTCTGGCACCCACTCTCAGGATGCTCAGGATATGTAGATTCTTGTTTACTTACATTTAAATGGTTATACACCTGGGGGCCATTCTTTGTAAGTCGCTAACTCAGTTAGCTGGATTTGATTGTTGTGGATTTGTCCTGATCTTGGATTGTTTCGTTCTTCGATGCGCATCTCGGACTTGCTGTCATAGCAACAGGTCTGTAAACTTAAACCTGCTGGGGAGCAGCTTTATTTCATGTAAACAGGATTTACGCTGCGCTCCTGGTGGGTTTGACTGGTTGAAATGGCGAGGTCACATCTGATTGGTTAAAGAGCACGACTGACTCACGTGGGAAAAGAAAAGTATCTTGCTTATGTATTGGGATGGATGTATTAAAACATACATACAGTATATGTACACGTGTGTGTGGCCATCATTCGTGTGTTAATTGCCGCGTGTGTCTAATATGCCATATTCTATCCCCCAATTGCGTCTATATAAGTGGAGGTAATTTTCTCAAATCTGTCGCAGCCATGTCCGTTTCTGAGCGAACAACCGGTTACCAAAGGTGCGAGGATTATTCGCAGAGTGTTTCAAATTCCTCGCGTTTTGCTTGGTAGACAGGATCCTTTGGCGCAGCATGACAATATACTTCTTGAGAGATACCGCTTTTCTCATGAGGGTTTTATATCATTTTATCATTATCATTTATATAAATTCTTTATTAAACCCCCATGAGAAATGTGCAAAGTCCACTTATCAGAGGCACACGTGTGTTTCCCGGTGTCTTTATTAAAGTTTGAAATTCTCCATAACCGTCTAATAAAAGCCCTTGCTCCGCTTGAGAAAAAAAATGAGCTGGCTCTTTTGCCATTTCCTCAACCAATCAAAGTGGATGTGATCAGTATTTTGACGGTCGATGCATTTCGCTTTTTAAACCAACGCACGAACACGCACTAATCCTAGACAACTCAATCCAGCTATACTAATCATCAACAACAGGTTTGCTCCAAGAACCAAATTAGCCGCATTGTAATTCGCTGACGATGAGCTCATCTTAGGTGTGTCAGTTCGTCTCGTATGTATCAAGTGACGTACGAAGAACGGACCCCAGGTTATTTCAGTTTTATTGCTACATGCAATATTACTGTATGTACCTCATGTTTTAAGAATCATTTAAATACATAGTCATTTAAATACAATATGTAGTGAAATATGCCCCATGAGCTATCAAGTAATTTACATTAAATTAAAGAGAAATAAAGTATAAAGGAGAAAGTAAGGTAATAAACATATACAGAATAAGTATATTCCAAAGAAACAAACATTACAATTAGAATTGTTTCTTGTACTCTGTATTCTTATATCTGTACTTAATCAGTAACGTAACATGGTAATGGCAACCCCAGGTGCACAAACAGGGTGAATGGTCGACTTGTATATTTTGGCAGCCTCCCTACCAACCACAGTGAATCCCAGAACTGTGGCCAAAGCAGTATTCACTCAACCTTAAAAATCTTCTGAATACTGACTAAAAATGTGTTTAGTGCCATCTTGTGGACTTTTGAAGCAATAGATTTAGGTAAACCCTTAGTCTACTAGTGGGCTTATTACACATTAAAACATGGATAATTAGATAGTAAGTAAATAGTAAAACATTTAATTTGATACACAATGAATCCTGTTTGTTTATCATTTTTCCTTCTCTACACTTGAAGCTTTAGACTCAAAGGCCAGCAACCTGTCCAGTCTGTCCAAGAAGTACCGCAGCGACGCCAAATATCTGAACACACGCTCCACCTATGCCAAGCTGGCAGCCGGTGGTGTCTTCTTCATCATGCTCATCGTCTACATACGCTTCTGGTGGCTGTGAGGGAAAGGAGGAAGAGGGGAAGAGGGGAGAAGCTGCAGACTTGAGAAGGACGCAAAGAAAGTTAATACACCCATCTTGGTCTGCATGAGACACTCCTCCCTTCCTTCAAAGACTGTTTAATCCGGCACTTTCTCCCCCCCGTGCAGTCCGTAGAGTAAACTACGAGATTACGGGACGGTTTCCTGGACATGCATTAAGCCTAGACTTGGGCAAAACTGTTGTTGGTATTGAATCACTGAAACCTTTTAGTCTAGATTTAGGATTAATCACAGTCCGGGAAACTGGCCCTACATGATTTATTAATGTTCAGTGTTTTATTAACAAATGTGATTTGTGTTTTCTCTGAGTGAGTTAGTGAGTGTATGAAGATGTTTATTGGATGGTGTGAAAAAGAGAGATTTCTTTTCTTTCTGTGTCTTCGCACATTCGTTTTAGGAATCCGCCCAGTCATCGTAAACTTGCCTAGAGCAGCTTTTGCAACTTTGACATTTAGCAGCGTTTCCATCTCAGAGGGACTGAAAGATGAAGTCACTGGGAGGTTTCATCAGGAAATAGTCTTACTCTCTTTGCTCAGAGCGAGTTACACAATTGACAGCCCATTCCCTCACCCTTTCACTCACTCACTCACTCGCTCGCTCGCTGGTCCTCCGAATAGAGTGATCATATGTTTGGCAGTGAAAGATCCATCCGTGTTCACCGCTCCAAACGTCATCAGGGTGAGGTCCTAAAGGAAAAAAAAAAAAACTATCTTGGCTCACTGTTTGTTGTCTTTGGTGACAATAAAGCGGTTTTGAAGTTTGATGGATGTTTGGCTTTCATTTCAAATCTGATTATGAATGAGGCATATCCATTAATTTCATTTTTCATGAACAACCAGCAAAATTACCAGTAAAATGACCCTATATAGTCCCGTGTGAGCACAGCACAGAACAGCACACAGTGTGAACAGTGTAAAATTGTTTCTCTGCATTTAACCCAAGCATCAAGTGAAGCAATGGGCTGCCACCAATTGGGGGCGCCCGTGATGCAGTGTGTGGGGCCGGTCTCTTGCCCAAGGGAACCTCAGTGATGCCACTAGCAGTCCTGGGATTTTAACCCCATAACCTGATCGCAGGGGAAACTCCCTAACCACTAAATAAGTTGCCATTGTAACTTTAGCATAATCAAACATACAGATGCCAAAACAAAAAGTTGAACATTTCTGTCACACCCTTCATGTTTTTCATAGCTGTTTAATTTAGGAACATATTAAATCCCTATTAAGCAAAACATTACATACAAACATTCATTGGAAGATTTGTTATTGGAATACCTACAATAATACATATTATTATAATATTATCGACTGTATTCATGGTGAACTACTTATGTGAAATCCGCAGTGCCACAATAAGCCACCAGTAGACATAATTTGTCCATGACTGTGTAAATGAGGCCTTGCACTGAGTTCAACACAAGACAGGACGGAAGAGCATTCGCAGACATAGACTGTTATTAATTACAGAGGAAGCTCTTCACCTCTTTTCTAGCTCTGTGAGCGCAGGAAGTGGGCAAAAAAAAGAAAAAGAAGCAGGTGTGTAGAGCGAAACCGCAGGGCACAGGCTCAACTTTTCACCCTCAGTTTCTGCAGAAGTACATGCTGGCACTACAAACATAAGCTTTTTTGTGTCCATGGTGTGAGCGTGTTTGTAAATGTGTGTGTGCAAGAACAACAGATCTACCGTCAGTGACCTCTCTAGGTCACCAGAGGCTGTCGTGTGCGACGTCTGTGGGGACAATACGTCTCCGGGATGGATATGTTACAGCTCTCCACTCTCCAGAACTTTTCTCCATCAACCGCAGCTTTTGTAAGAAAAAGTCAAAGATCATTTTTTGCTTCCCGAGGCTGATCTTTTGGGTGATGAAGGATTGGTTGAGGTGAAACACAGCCTCATTTATATACACTCAAACAGACATGAAAATCCCTCGCAAAGACAGGAACACATACTTGAGTGTTTGTCTGTATCGTGGGTTCCTCTTCCTTTTTCCTTATAATCACAGTGGGTCATTCACTTACTCAAGAGTAAAAATGTGGTGGTGTGTCATAATTCACCACTCAGCCTTTTGTGTCTTTTTTTTTTTTACACAGATACATTTCCAACTCAAGAGTATCACAAGTTGTATAAGAGTAAGAGCCTCTGTTTTTTTTTGGGAAGGTTCTGCACTAGATGTTGGAACATTGCTGTGAGGATTTGAGCGCATTAGAGACGTCAGATACTAGATGATAAGCACTGGATCACCTCTCCAACTCACCCTAGGGGTACTGGATGGTGCGCTTCATACTCCTCTAGCCGACTCACTGCCCTGGGCATGGCAACCATACAGGGCTGCTGCAGAGCATCCCATTCTGTTGCCTATGAGTTTACTGTTTCTGTGAAAATGACATAAGCTGTGTAACCAAACTGTCAACGTTCAGTGTGCTTTAAAGTCACGAATTCACTCGTTAGAGGACGTCTGCACTCTGATCTAGAAACTGATTTCCAACAGCAACGTTCTGACTGAACATTTGCGGCTTGATGATTAAAAACAGAACTGTGAAAACTTTTTGTTTCAGTGTCTTGAAGAAAACTACAGGATGTGCCACTTATCTGTGCACAAAGGTGCCACATCAGTTTTTTTCCCCTCTATCTCTCCCTCTGTCACACACTCTCTCTCTCTCTCTCTCTCTCTCTCTCTCTCTC
>JBBJLR010018490.1:0-13287 GCA_037577145.1 Brachypetersius gabonensis
AGAATGAATGGAGACAAATTCACACAGAAACTCCAGAATCTTGTGGAAAGTCTTCCAAGAAGAGTGGAAGCTGTTATTAAAGTTCCTGTTGGTATAACAGTCAGGTGTTTCAATACTTTTGTCCATATAGTGTATCATTTGTACCATTTTCCATTGATTTTAGTGTGTTGGCATCCCCTGTTTAGACAGGAGTGTCCCGGCCAGCCTTTTCCTGTGAGAAGACCAAATTGTCCAAGGCAGAGGACAAAGTCAGCACAGCACATTCCAATTACTCCTCCATTCATCATGCTTACTGTAAAAGATTCCATTAAAATTTCACCATATACTGCTTTAAACCCTGCTGCAAATAGAAGTCCCGGCGGGTGTTCTGCACTTTATCAAGTTTGCCGGCGTTGCGGTGCCCTTTCCTTCCTCGGGAGCGTCCCTGTTCCACCCCCAGTGATCTACAGCCATTACTGCCAGCACTGGCTGTAAATGAGATTTTGATCGTGGTTTGAAAGAACATTCTGATTGTGGCGTCCGCTGAAAGATACAATTCCGGGCCAGAGAATAATCTCCACTTGCACAAAAAGCTGGCATTTCTCCCAAAAAGCAGGATTTGACCGGTTGCCGTCACCGACAAAAAAGAACGTATATTAATGTCGAACACATGCCACGATGTAAATAAATCTCCGGGAGAAACACACCAAAGACCGAGAAGTATGAAAGAAAACGCAGGGGTAAGCATATGTGGTCGGCTGCCATTACAATGACTGAATATGATCCTACTATTACATTGCGTTCTACTTTCAATGCCTCTATTGTTAGAGGTTTGAATGGAGAGCTCCATTGCACACAACGAGACTCTTCCTGGGACTCTGTTCATTTGTTGGCTTGCATTCTGCTATCTTTTAATAGCAAGCAATGCTAATGAGAAATTCTAAATTGATCTTGAGGAGGTTGTAAGTAATGGCAGAAAGAAGCCGGAGTGAATGATTAATGGATGTGAAGCAGAAAAAAGAGCTCGGCACTGACCTTGACAACGAGGCCATTTCGCTAAAGCCTGGCCTCCCCGATGTTATGCATCAAACACAGCACTAAATACAGCAGCTCTCACTGCAGGCGGAAGGGAGGTAAAGAAATGGCTTGGGCTGAAAGACAAATCTTAGAAAAATTGATCTGGACGGCACTATGTCCTTCCAGGTCAGACACACTTAAGCAGGGGAAGGCCAACAACTTCTGGAGAACAGAGGCACACTGGGCCTTCACAGGAAAGCAGAACTAATGAAGAACTCAGTCATTTATCCTGACAGCACCTTCACTAGGGTCGTCTCTACCAACGTCAGTCCAATATTTTGACCATTTTTCACTGACCCATTTCTTCAAAGACACCCATATTAACCAGTAACAAAGTCTGCCTAGCCTTCGACTTCCAAACTATATCCCATTTTATGAGAACACCACTGGCACTGCAAGCTTTCTGTTGGTATTATTTCTTTGATTTTCCCCAATTAAGATTTAATTACATCGTCTTTTAATCCAAAATACAGGTTTCTAATACAGTAATCCCCCGCTTTTCGTATAGCGTGTGGTGAAATGCCTAAAAATGTCTAAAAATGCCTATTTTATAGTGTATGTAAAGGTAAATAAAATTTAACATGACCTTGCCAACTTAGAATTGGAAGCGGAATTGAATGTTACAGTTTTGAAATATAAAGCATCTAAAAGTATTCTATGGCTATCACTTATATTGAGCTTCGTCCACCAATTATTTTTGAGTTGGACAAGAGAAACACGTCTAGTCGCAATGATTTTTGCACAAGCTCTTCTTCTCAATTCAACTCAAGTCAACTAGAAATGTTCACTTGTGAAAACACGGTAAAGAGATGGGGTTTGGGTCCGGGAACTGAAAGAGTGCCATCCAGGTAACGAACGATGCTCAAGTCATTGGTGCCTACAAGGCGCTAGACCCAAATCTAATCAGAGCGTTGCATTCGAGCTCATCAGCATTAAGAATTCCAGATAGTCAAAACCTAAATAATAAATGGCAATTCACTGAGAATATTTTATAAAATGAGAAATCGTAACCATCCTTCTTTTCTTACATATAATGTACGCAGTGTTATGGCTTAGAGAAGAGGTCCCCAACCACCGGGTCGCTTGGTACCGGGCCGCACAGAAAAAAAACATTTTATTGACTACAAGAGTTAGAAATATAATAACGTTGTATTTTGAAGAGACACTCGTCTCAGTCACGTGACACGGTACATCAAAAGTTTAGCCCACAAGCTAGAAAAGATGACTAAAAATCAAACCCACTTTGAGGAATTTTGTATTTTTACACACTATGTTTTTAGTTGTACCGGTACCTCTGGACCAAGAGGTCATGGGTTCAGCACCACCACTGGGTTCCTGAGCAAGACCCTTAACCCCAAGTTGCTCCAGGGAGAGACTGCCCCCTGTAGGTAGGGAATGGAAGTCGCATGATAAAAAGAGCATGATAAATGCTGTAAATGTAAATGTGTCGGTCTGTGAAAATATGTGAAAATGTATTAAGAGTTCTGGCCCAGAGTACTGCCTGGGTGCTGAAGTTCTCCTTTGCGTTTCATATGGCCTACGACGTAGGCTGTAGGCTTGTCACTATACTGAAATTTCAAACTCGATACCAATACTAAGGATGGTACTCGATACTCGATACAATTTTTGACAAACACTTTTTAAACAAAGAGTTCAAGTGTGAGTAGACAAACAAAATACTCTGTTTTCTTTGCCTACTCAAAATTGTACGGCATTTTGGGTATTTTGAAAAGTGCTGCATAAAGTAAATGTATTATTATTATTTGTCTAGTCAAGTTTCAGTCGACTAATAGTCTGAGCATTTTAGTCTTATTTTAGTTAATAATTATCCATGACTATTTTCTTCTAGTTTTAGTTAATGACAGTTGTTTTAGTTTCTTTTTTTAGTGATGCAATTCTATTTAACCCAGTCAATATAGTATAAGTATAGTAGATAGTAGAATAGAAATAGTCAAAACTATTTCACAATTCAATCAAGGTTATCTTATATTATTATTATATTACCTTATAGACTCAAGAATACTGTACTTGAGAATGAAGAGACATTTTAGCACAGTTTTTATTTTGTAAAACACATTTAGTCTTGTTATTCGTCAACAATATTACATGATATTTCTCGTTATGGTTACCGTCACATGACCAGCATTTATGTTGCATCTCGTTTTTGTTCATTGGCAATATTTAGTCCTAATTTTCATTGAGAAAGCAACACTAGCTAAGGGTCCATGTAAAATTTCGTGGTGCTTGTTTGGTCCCCGGCTGAGTTACGGGACTGTCTTGTAAACATCGGGTCCGCTAGGTAGCCGGGGAGAGGCTGCCCGCTGCAGTGCCTGTTGAAAGTTTTGCCTTTAAGTATCGATACCAGTGCCAATTGATATCTAACTCGATACTAAATTTCAGTATCGATTAGTATCAGGGAATCGATTTTTTTGACAACCCTAGTATATACAAAAACCCACAGAAGGCCGTCAGGTTGTTTTCAGTGTCGAAATAGAAAGCATCTTATCTGAAGCACACCGCTGCCTGGCCTTCTTGCCAGAAATGACAAACACATGCATGCACACACTGACTTGCCCTGTTCTGCCTTTTGAAGATAGCTAATAAGGATGTGGGGTGAGAAAAGGCCTGACTGGAGTCCAACAGAAGCCCTTTTTTGATACGGGGGTGTTACATCTGCCAGTTCTCAGTTTGAAGAGTGGTTTAATCTCCTCCTGCCCCTCAGAGAGGCATAAACCTTGTGGGTGCGAATTCACCCGGAGGGTGGGCTGACTGCTACCACTCAGTACCTTCTAATGCCCGGCCCAGCGAGAGCCCACTCGTTCTTTTTATTTATCCCCCAGCAAGGCATGCGCTGTCCTCTGCTTAATAGAGCCATTCGTCTTCCTCACAGTGAGTTCTCCAGAAGCGAGAAGCAACGTCGGCCAACGGATTGAAGGAAATGCAGTGAGGAAGTAGCTCGGTACAGCAAGTGGGTCTCCTTGTGAAAGCCCTTATACTCTGGGGAGGTGTCTGAAGGTCAGTTTGTATTCTGTGTCCACAGACATGCAGAAGTTATTGTGCGCAGACATTCATTTGGGTGTCAACAAACTAGCGACTAACATTACCATCTGCACTAGAGGGCAATGTGGTATTGCCTCAGATTCACATGATGCATAGTTACGTTTTGGAGGTGAACAAGTCCATCTCCTCTGCAAGTCTCGAAGATACTTTTTCTTCGTCTCTATGCAAATATGTTAATATGCATTTACAGAGAAGCGTGAATTAGCTTGCAAACAAGGCTAAAAGATATAATTTGCTCATGAGGTTCAGGTGTTTTTAGCAGGCCGAGGTTGTATATAATTTGTGCAGGATGCATCTGTCAGAGTTGATATGCAACATAACCTGGGCAGAAATCAAACCAAACCAAGACAAAATGCAGTTCTATAACTGCTTGGGGGGACTGTGGGGAGTTCCTGAAAATGTTTTGGTGCCAGTAAAGGGACCTAGACAATATTAGACTAGTTTTAATCTTATGTCTCAGTAGTACACATTACTTAATTCAGCTAAGCTTATCAGGTCTGAGCTAAGGAAGGAACTGGAACACACTCAGCCTTGATTACTAGAACACAACTCCAGCCCCTTATCCTGCAGGGACCTAGCTAGTATAGCTCTGTATTAAAATCGCTCGTCAGAGCCATCATCACAAAATAAAACAAAGAGCACCAATCGCTATACAGTAATCCTTTGCTTTTCGTGGGGGTAATCTTTCTAAAAGCACCCACGTGTAGTGAAAAAACGCGTTGTTTTGGTAAAATAAAATGCCTACTTTTATAGTGTAAACCCTAAATATGCCCCCAAATCTGCTCCCAAAACACTTTAATTTGGTGTTAAACTCAGTCTAATGCATTACCCTTAAAGAAAATTCAAAGATAAATAAATAATCAGAATCAGAAAACGTTATTGCTTAAAAAAATGTTAGCATTAACGGTAAGCATTAGCAGCGTGCAAAGACTCGTACACAAAAGAAAGATTGAAATAACTCTCTCTACCCACATGTTTGGACAGGACACTGCTTACTAATACTAAATACACTGAGATAACAGTTAAAAGTTGGGGGGCGGGGGTTAAACACTAAAATACAAGGACAAGACACGGAGCAGTCACGCTACATGCTGCAGCAGCTTCTTCTTCTTCTCTTTATGGCGGGTGACAACTTTTCAGTGCATTACCGCCACCGCTGGACTGAAATATCCTCAGAACAATCCGCGTTAGACTGAATCCGAACGCTGATCCGCATAAAACTGAGGGTTGCTGTAATTATTAAAAAGATTATAAACGAGATCAGTAAGAGCTGTTGGTGCAGCCAGGTCAAGATCAGAACCAGCAGCAGGAGATTCAGATGGCAGAATAAGGCTTACAAGTTTGGTGACCTCTTTAGGGTTTAGTTGACGTGGAATAAAGCTGTGCGATGGGTCTAAGCCGTACAGAGGCAACAAAGCGCTGCCTCAAATTCAAAGCCGGGCCAAACTGAGACTTAATATGACTTTGAGTGGGTAATTGAGTCGTGTCAGGTTGAAGGGCCATGTAACACTGTAACTTATGATTAAGGCCCCGCTGTTTATCCAGCGGTGGCTAGGCCTGTGTGAAACAGGCAGGGGTGGGTGGAGGTGGATGCTGAGCGCGAGGAACGGGAGACAATAAAGAACCGACGGAAGGGTTGCTTTGTCAAGGTGCTGGAGGAAGATAACACCTGAGCAAATAAAAAAAAAACAAGAACACAAAATGTAACTGAGTTCAGAACACTATCAACAGCTAAACAGAGGCCTGGGAGAGATCTTTTGTGTGGCAGCTTAAAAAAGCTTCTCCCTAAAGGGTATGATTAGTGCAACATCAGGCCACTGGCCTTGCAGGCTGGAATGCCATCAGAGATCAGCAGCCCTGAACAATCTTCAACCATGCAGAACCCCAGACAGTTTCTCCTTTCTCTCTCGCACAAAAAGCAAGGCTGAGACACTTTTTCTATTCGCTTAGCGCGCTGGCAACCGGGGATTTAACCAGGCTGCTCTTTAAAATGGTGCAATTCGATAAGTCTGTGCCCTACAATAACACACTTGGGTGGCTGGCAAACACACGCGGACACTCATTCCAGACGAGGCTCAAAGCCAACTCAGCCGACAATAAAGCTCTTTATGTCGGCCTAGCAGCCCCTCGCGCCCCTAACGCCATCCAAACTCCTCCTTAACCCGCAGTGGCACCTTAAAGATATGCTAATTAATAAAGTACTTCAACAGGAAGGACCTGTGGCTAATTCGAGACACATGCATTTTGAAGGACTGGGGAGGGGTTTGCGAACCAGAGCAATGCTTTAAGACTTCTTATCACTCAGCGGCTCTTCTGGTCTATTCTGGGCTGGAGATGGAGTCCAGATGTGGATAGGGGGAAGGGAACCGAGGGGAGGGGGTGGGGGATTAGTTTCAGCCTCCGTAGACTCAAGGCTGAGAACAGTTCTTACATCAGCAGAACACTCAAAGGAGCATCCTGGTCTACAATGAGTACTTGAGTATGAGTCTACAATGAGTATCCAGCCACAGTTTGGGAAAATGAACTGCATTCTGCAAATACACCATACAAACACTAGGAATACTCTGCATTTAACAGGCTTCAATTACTCCTTGGATTTTTTAATTAACCTCAAAATACAGTAAATATGTTTTATGATCAGCTTTGTTGAGTTTCAAATCATATCCAATATTGTACAAATGCACCATATGCTGCTATAGAAGCCACAATTGTAGTTGCTTTCTTTTAGTTGCCTAATGTTACATAAATAATCTAATTTGCTGGTTTTTATTATGGAAAGTAGCAATGAGGGTAGCGTGTAGGGCAAGCTGAGTTCAGTTCAATCATAGCTCAACTACGAGAGTTAATTGGAAAACTGGGGAGTGACAGGCCGGTCTGAACTCTGGCCCTCAAGATGCATGATCAAAAAGGGAGTTTTCCTATTATTTAAACCAGAAAACCTGTAAAGACTACTGTGGTGCCACTGTAGGATGGATCTAACAGATGGAGGAATGGTTAAATGACCAGAGTGTCCCTTTAACTTGAGTAACAAAAGGCTCATTTAACTTTATTTAACCTCATGTGTAGTAAAATGCTCAGACACCTTTGCTTTAGTTACCAGATTATGACTGTTTAAAATATTGCATTTCATTTGCTTGACCTCAGCCGTAGTGTCAACAGAAGGATCTGTCAGGATGTCAACTAATGCTCTGAAGACAACCATGAAGAAGAACTGCTCTGTGACCTTCTAAGCCTTGCTCTTGCCTGACAGAGCTCAGGAGACTATGGAAAGCATTTGGAAACTGTTTTCTCCCCTCTGCCCTTCTCAAATTCCACTCTTTCCAAATTTATGTTATGGGGAGTTGTTAGATCTGGCATTTGTGAGCACTTTGAAACTTCAAACAGTCGTTTTCTTTTCTAGATTCTGGTCGGCCGGTGAGCCCCAATACCTAAAAAAGTAATACCCGCCTCCCCAGATATTCTGTTCTATCACAAAGAGTGCCAGGCCAAGGTGATTTTGGGTGAAAACGCATTGAACGCATGCCAAAGTCAATGAGACGAAGAGGAAAACAGTTTCCTCTCACAGGTTTAGCTGGATTCTAGCTGTCCTGCATTCCACCTGGCTTCACATTAACTCTGCCTGTCCCTGAAAAAGAACATTCTGATTAAACAAACCGAGGACTACGCCTCCAGCAGACAATGGACAGACCAGCACTGCTTTTTGTAAATGATTTCACATTCTGCCAAACCTGCAGTCTGAGAAACCTGAGAAAACTCCATGAGAACCTGAAAATACACTACCAGTCAAAAGTTTGGACACACCTTCTCATTCAATGTTCTTTTTTTCAATGTTATTTTATGTAGATTAATAATGAAAACAAACTAAATGATGAAATTCTGCAGTAAACAGAAACAGAGTTAAAGAAACCAGACTCTGTTCTGTAATCAGGGAATGATGTACTGTTGTTCAGTGGTTCCTGCCATAATGTGCAGTAGAACCGTAGTGGAACCGACTCACAGCTGATGATCCCAAACACAGTAAGAAGGAGAGAAACTCCACTAATGAACTCTTGAGGAAGAAACTCCTGTTAATTAAACACCATTCCAGGGAAAACATGCCAAGAGTGTGCAAAGCTGCATCAGAGCAACAGGTGATGTTTTCAGTATTAATCTACAATGTAGCCCATAATAAACACAAAGGAAATCGTTGGATGAGAAGTGTCCCAACTTTTAACTGGTAGTGGACGTGTATATATAAATCAGACTACATCGCTTCTACAGGTCAGAAAAGATTCATCCATATTAAAGCTAGCTAGCTTGGAGAGTGGCTTTTTATGGACAGTTTATGTTTAATCTTTAAATGCTTGTATTAAAATGAATGCATGAATGTATTTCCCTGTCAGTTTAGTTGTGGCTGTTATTCCTCACAAAAAAAAAGGGTTTTATTCAAACAACACTTTTATTAGATCAAAACTTAAAACCTTTGGCTTATTGGTTCCAAAACGAAGTCCATTTAATCAACCTTTCTGGGAAACATTTATGATGTACATTGTATCCTTTTTAACAGTAAAGAAAAAAAATAGAAAGAAGAAAGAAATATAGATAAACTTACAACAAAGAATAACGTTATTAAGATTGTCTTTTAGTCTGTAAGAGAAAATCAATTTGTTTGAAATAAAAAAAATAAAGCCTTATTTAAACAAAACTTTTTTTGACCATTTGATACTGAAAAATACAATTAAATATAATCATTAAATAATAATACATTCCAATTTTTACTTATTGGAAATCTGCAGTTTCCGTGTTTCCGGTTTCAGTCAACAGTTAGTTCTGTTCTCAGAAACTGCTGATCTGTGTTAAAGTGTGTGTGTGTGTGTGTGTGTGTGTGTGGGTGGGTGTTCTGGACACATTCAAATGTTCACACGCCTTTTATCTTCGTTTATATAAATATGTACGTATGTGTGAACATCTGAAGTGGAAATATGCACTGATTAAATTAAATAGTGCTTGCTTCTGACTGTCTGTTGGCCAGAAAACAATCTAATCCATACAAAAAACGAACACAGAGCCCTGACTTGAACAGTGAACGGTCGGATTTGCATCCACAAGAAGGGGTTTAAAGGCTGGTGGTCACGACCGATAGTTCACACCAGCAAAGACTTCATTAGATAGCTACTTCAATGAAGGTCTCCTTTAACAACAGTCCATTATTTCCACTAAAGCAGTTCTATGGGACAGGGACTTTGTTTAACTCCTGCAGAAACTAAAGCCAGAGCGCGGTTACGGCCTGCTATCTCAGAACAGACACATAAAAGCATTAAAGCATGCTGCGGGAGAGAAAACAGACCAGGCCGCTAAACTAATTTTTTATGCCTTTTATGGAATTTCCTGTGGCTGCTTCAACTGTTTTGTTTTTTGATTTTCCTTAAATAAGCCCATAAGACTCCGAGTGCTTGAACGAGGGAGCGCTGCTGTACTTTCGGCCAGTTTAAGAAGAAAAAAAAATAAAGGCTGATCCGGTTGTGCTGTATTTATTCATCTTTCGTGCTGATTGTAGTGTGTGTATGCCCCTTATGCGCTGCCGTTTTGGCCATAAACGAGATTTAGTTGGGCTATTCTGAGAATCACTATGGCCACATAGTAGCGGACCATAAAAGACATTCTGGACCCAATCACACGAGTCTTTAAAGGCGGGTAGGTGCGGGTGCGGAAGGACCTCGTCTTTCGAAGAGGGGCAGTTTACGATTTCGAGCGAGTGCTTCTGAATATTCCCATCTCCACAAACCCATTCAGCGCATCTCTACGAGTTACAGGAACATCGCTGCCGCCGCTGCTTGATTGAAATCCTCTGCAGTTTCAGCTGAACAGATGACAACCACAGCAATAACAGTGAGGGAATAGAGATGTGGGGGAAGCCGTGGCCGTGATTGAGGCCTTTCAATGAACAGGAGTCCAGAAACGGACGGAAAGTGACGGTACAACCATAATGACAAGCCTGCAATCGCCTCCTGCTCCACCCACTGGCTTTCACTCGCTGTATATACACTTCACATACTGTTAACTCCTGGAAAAAAGACAATTTGGCTTGGAGATGGCACAGTGGAACTCTGTGCGGTGCCTTATAGAATATATACAACAAGCTTCTTCATCACAGAGAAGAATCACAGAACCGTGGAAAGAACCATTTAAACAAGGGACCGACATTTATTACTAGAATTCAATGTTTGTAATCTTTCAACCATGAGAATTGGCATTTTGACTGGTTTCCAACTAAAAAGGTCTTCACATGATGAAGGTATATTACTTACAAATTTCCTTCTGGGATGAATAAAGTATTTCTCTATCTATCACTCTATCTCTCTCTTTATCCAGCTCTCCAAACACTGTCCCCACACTGTCTCCACACCAGCAGACTCTGTCCCCACACAGTCCCCATACAATCCCTACACTGTCCCCACACTGGTCTCCACACAGCTACACACACTCTGCCCAATGCCACACAGGATTGAGCTGTAGGGTGCTGCATGCCAAACAACTGATGCTGGCTTCTTGCTTTCATGGCACAGCTCCACTTGGAGGAGTCTCAGATCCCACCCATCATCCTGTCTGTTCTTCATCTGCAGACTGAGACAGTGGGGAATGGCCTTGCTTACACTGCTTTCTGGACTTTAAAGCAATAGTTCAGAAAAAAAAAACAATACACCCTTTTCCCTCACCTCAAACTTCAGCGAGGACCAGCATGGCGCCTGATGTTTACTTCTGTGGCTCAGTGCACTTTCAGCGTGGGATCCAGGGGAGCACAACGTTAACTAGTGGCTCCAATATTAGCTACATTAGCATTGGCACCACATATACCTTGCCGGACTACATTTGTTGGTAAAATTAGTTTATTTCTAAACGTTGTTGGCCTACTTGTGGATATTATCACATTTTCTCTCAATTTCAGCTATATCCATTTCTACCTGTTAGCTATAAAGTAAAGCGGCCCCTTATAGTGAACACAGGACAGCACACAGTGTGGACAAATTCTCTCTCTGCATTTAACCCATTTAACCCATTCACCAAGTGAAGCAGTGGGCTGCCACCAATGAGGGGCATCTGGTGAGCAGTGTGTGGGGACAGTACCTTGCTCAACAGAACCTCAGTGAAGACACTAGCAGTGGTGGGATACAAACCCACAACCTTCTGATTGCAGGGGCAACAACCAGGACACTAGGTGGAAGGCTGGAAGCTGTCACATTGTTAATCTGAAAAACCAGCTACTTCCGCTAACACAGTGTCACTGGAGAGCTCAACACGCTTGGAGGAGAACAGTAATGCCCAACTCTGTTACATAAGTGCGCAAGTGTAAAGTAAGTGTAGTGTCCATTTGTTAAGTGTGAAAACACCACAGCACAGAGTGTGAAATTCTTTCTCTGCATTTAACCCATTCACCAAGTGCAAAAGGGGGCTGCTACTAACAGGGGGCACCCTGGGAGCAGTGTGTGGGAACAGACGACTGGAGTCGAGGACTGGATTTATAACCACCGGGTCTACAGTGTGTCTGGGGAGCTTCACTGACTGAAACCTACCAGGGCAGAACTGCCTACAGTGGTGGCAAAAGGAACCAGATATCCAAAGCTCTTCCTGACAGACAGCTTTGCAGAAAAGCAAATACAAGGCAAAACAGTCCTCAAAAAAGACCAGTGTTTCACCACGATCAGCGTTACCTACAAAAATCAAGTTTGTTGTGGATTCAAACACCACCACTCCCTACAAAACCAAATGTCTTAAAAAAATAACCTTAAGGTTATTAAGGTTAAAAATAACCTTAATTTTGACCTTAATGTCCCCCATACAAGGAAAATGAAGGAAAAAGTGCACAGATTGAGGCGTTTAAGGGGTAAAACTACTGAATTTCCTCTTACTTTTACAAATTTGCCCCATGAATAATAGAATCTCCTGAATGAACGCCTTACATTTAAGATGGAGTTCCACACTCATGCCTTAAATCGGATTTTAAGGCAAAATTAAGGGACCGGTCTCACAAATTAACGACTACTTAATTAAGAAAAAAATTAAGCTTCATTTTATTTTCAGTTAAACACAGTTTCAGTACATTGTGTTTCGTAGTGAAGAAAACGATTCTCTACAGTAAACCATGACATCTCTGACTGAAAGAGGGATAACTTTGGAGAAATCAGTCGAGTTCCCCTTTAAGAGCCGCCTCGGCTGATGCACTTCAGGGCTTCCGGCCTTTATTTGTTTTCTCCTTATCAGCAAGAGAACAAATCAATGCCGTCTTTAAAGAAAATCCTGCTCAGACCTGTAATAACAGAAGCTTATTACATTTCCGTGCCGGTCTTTTAAATCAAAGAGCCCCCGAACGAGTGGTGGTCCACTGTGGTTCACCTTCTTAGCATAGTTCTGAATAAAAGCTGCAAGGGATGCAGGAAAAACAGCAACAGTGCAACGAGGGGGAAAGAGTAAGGAGCCAAAAAGTGCTTACGAGGCGCCTTCTCTCCTCCTCCACGGTGTTCAGCAGCTGGGCGAACTCCTTGAAGGACTGAGCTGCAGGGAGAGAAGATATTGTTATTCATCTATCTGCATCACCTGGACAGAGATCAAATCCATAATAACATGATCCGCACAGATCAATACATACTGCATGAAGCAAACACAATTCACACCGATTTATCGTTTACTCCACTTACACTAATGATGCGGCATTTAAGATTCAGGCACGGCGAGAGATGGAAATGAATCGATTAACTGAATCAATATTGCACAGCTTAAGAAGTCTATTGCAGGTCCATTCCCTCTAGACCTCTGGCTCCGCCCATATAAACAAACTCCCCCAGCTGAGTGAGCGCACGGTGTTCCATTGGACGCTAATAGAAGTTTTGAGGGGTTTAAAGGGCTTTGGGTGTGTCTCACATACCGCCCACATTTGGGTCCCCTTACAAATACAAGAAAAAAAGTAAGAGCTCACTGCAGAAATTTTCTCTTGTATAGCTGCAAGTATTGAACTGAACAGCTTTGCCTTCGTTTTTAAGAACTGCTGACAATATTCATCCTCATTTCCAAATAAAAATATTCTTCTTTAAAGCATCATTTTAAAGGAAACAACAAAACCTCAGAATAAGAGAAATGCTGCAGCGTTTACAGAACCTGAATAATTCAAAGGAAACTAATCTCTGGTTCTCTCTTAAA
>JBBJLR010018546.1:0-13285 GCA_037577145.1 Brachypetersius gabonensis
ATGTGTGTGTGTGTGTGTGTGTGTGTGTGTGTGTGTGTGTGTGTGTGTGTGTGTGTGTGTGTGTGTGTGTGTGTAACTGCTGACTAAAGCGTATGATGAGATTCAGATCTGCAGTAAATCAGGCAGCCTAAAGTCAAAAGATTTTCTATGTTACTGATTTATATTAATATGTACTAAAAATTAAAATGATATTCTTTGCTAACAAATGTACAGAATGTTCACAATTTGAGTCTTTATTAGCCAGAAAATAATATATAATTATAATATGGGTCACCAGACAACTGTTTGATATTTAATAAGCGATTAAGTGGCAGCTGAAGGGATGAAACAGTTGACGAGTGAATTTAAATTTAAAGCCATTAAAAGACAGTCTAGACCAGCGGTGCCCAAACTTTTTCCTATGAAGGGCCAAAAGTAAATTTTGCATCGAAGTTGCTATGGGTTCCCCTTATTTTTTTCGTAATATTTAAAATAAATATAAAAACAACTTTAATCTGATTAATGCAGTTTTAATTGTAAAGTTTTGCATTTTAATCAACTTATTACAATAAAAACAAACTATCCCCAAGTGCTCAATGCACAATACAGTCCAATGCCAATTACACTAGTCAAGCTGTAACCAATAACAATACTGTGTGGTTGCAATGTCAGTGACCTAATGAGAGATATGAAGCTGGTCTTTATTTTTCAGAAGTTTTCTCGTCGCAGGCTATTGAATAGGCAGAGAACACACGTGCCTTTGTCTTGATTTGCTCACTGATGTCTTGAGCCATGTCTTCTATGCGTCGGGTAACAGTATTTCTTTGATTTTACTTCAGTGAATAAAAACTCATCTTGTCAACCTTTTTTAAAATTCCTCTCGTCTGTGTGCCACCGCCTTGATTTCTCTATTATTGCGTTTGTTAATTTGTTGACGTTAACTGACGTCGAGTGTCGCAAAGCATGCGGTGCTGCACCTTGAATTGCACATGTAGAAATAAAGTCAAATTAATTTACATTTAATTTAACATTTAATTTTAGTTTACTTTTTGTAGTTAAAAAATAAATTAATAAAAATGTGATGTCACATTAGAAATGATGATCTGTATCGAAGGCATCCTCTCTTCGTCCCTCCCTCCCTCTCTCTCTCATCTCTTCTTGGATGGTATGGCGGGCCAAATCAAAGACTACTACGGGCCAACTTTGGCCCGCGGGCCCTAGTTTGGGCACCCCTGGTCTAGACTTTAACTGCACCACACAAGCAGTTAATATGTCACAGATTCTTTTAAATGTTATAGACTCAGCTTCTTTTATTTCACATATGTTAATTTGTAGCTGTTAATTCAACAACTTTCCAATGTTTTTTCCAGAAAAAAAAATTCTGTTTATCCAATAAATGTGAAAGTGGTGTAAACCTGTAGTGTATAGAAACTCCAGACTGATGGAATTTCTCAGTACCTCAAACATCTGGCTATGATGTATATAAAGCTTCTCAGGCCCTATCCTGCCCTTTTTAATTCACTTTTTGTCTAAAATAATAAGCAGTGGAAACAGGTAACAATAAAAACAGTAAAATGAACACTTTCCTCATAAGTAGCACATGTATTTAACATTGTAATTAACAATAAATTATTACCATTAACATTTTTCCAGGCCTCAGGCCTGATTGATGAAAGTAGCATTGCTGACTGCCAGTTCATAAACTCTGAATTAGTATCCTGAATTTCTATCATTTCTATTCAATTTCTTTTTATTTTCTCAAGTTAATTCAATGCGAGGAAGTGTTGCATTTAATTAATATTGCAGCTCTTTTCAATTTAAAATTTCATATTTTAACCATTTGATGTGAGCATATGAGGAGAATGAGACAGAGAGAGAATCAGGGAAAGAGAAAGAGAGAGAGATAGAGAGAGAGGGGTTTGGATTGAGGAGGAATGCGAGCTATGAGCCAGTCAGGCAGGGATAATGAGAAGAGTATGCAGCCTGGAGCAGCCAGAAACAACCCAAACCCCCTCTCACCCATCCTCATCTCACCTCACCCCTGCCCAGAGCACCACACACTCTCATACACACAACAGCCTATCACACTCACCGCTGGTGTATTAACACTCAAACGACATACTAGCACTCTCAAGCACTCCATCAGCTCCACCCAGGCTTCGAGTGCTCAAACCATTAGGGACTGATCTGTTACCTCTAGGAGTCGTGGTTGTAGCAGGTGATAACAAAAGAAGTGTAATGTAATAATTACTTCTCACTCACAGTTCCAGTTTAGTTCTGTCAAAAGTGAGGATTTATCAAATATTTGTGCTGCTAAGTAGAAGTAATTGTTGTTTTTTGACCATTTATAAAAAAAATTAAAAAAATAAACATACATTACATTTTTTTTCACATTTGTCCTTTTCTTCACATCAATCTAAGCTGGAAGATGTTCTAAGACCAGGCCGATAGAATGTAAATCAAATCTAAATTTACTTCACGGCACACATTGACATGTAATTCGATAAAAAAAACAAAAACATTCCAATAGTACAGTAAAATGAGAGTAATGATTAAGGGGTGACCAACTTTACGGCATGTAAAATGCAGAACAATGACGCTCTTATAGTGACTGGCTGGCAGCCGAGCAGTGAGTAACTTGGACATGTTGCTTGCAGGACCAATTATATGCCAAAGAAAAAGTCAACAGCATAATTAGAGACATGGCTTTCCTCGAAGGCAGTAGTCAAACAGCTCTGTTGATTCTAGCAGTGTGGTGTTAAATGGCACGCCAGCCTCTCTTGTGCAAACCCCATATTAACACTGGGCGCGCCACTCACAGCTAAATTCACCTGAGGCTCACTATCATCTTACATACGGATACAGGCGCAACGGCTAAACTGACTACATGTATAGGCCACTCATACACCCAAAGATGAGCTAAGCCTGCTATATATGAGCACAGCCTTCTAAACAAGGACAGTAATAACCCTAGCTTTACCAAATGTCTACACGTTTACTGTTTCAGTACAAAACGTCTAGAAATATCAATCTGAGCCCACAGTTTGTCTTACCATTTCAGTGTTTGATATTAGCAAACACCTTCCCAGCGCATTTAAACATCCAGTTTTCTTTCTTTTTCCACCACAGGCCTCTTCTTGTTAACAGAAAGGCATTATATGCTATCTCTATGAATCTGTTTAAAAAGACAATCTCATTCACTTAATAAATCACTAAAAGGATTTAACAGTCATGCATAAGCCATATGGCACATAAATACATCACCAGATAATTCATGAAAATCTGACCATCTGTAATTCTGTTTCAGATGCTAATCTGCTGGGCTGGACTGTGCTTGGCCCAACAGCCAAACCAGCAGTGTGTATGATAAGAGTCAAACAAGAGTGCAAATTTAGGTCCCTTTAAGCACCGCTTCTGCATTTTTAGCACGTTACCGACAGGACTTTGCCCCAATTACGGCCTTAATCAGTAATGTTCTCAATTATGTGCCATTATAGCTCACAATGACAGCTAGGCACAGGACAAATTTCCCAAAACACTGAGTGCATGTTTTGAAATTCTGCGCCTCAAGAAAACGTGCTCATCATTACTTGTATTACATTTTATTTCACAAGGCTTGAGTCAGACTAACACAGGGTGGTGTCTCTGTGTATCACATCACACATGGCCTACTGCCTTGGATGTGTCAAAATTATATATGACACATAATTACACATTACATGATGTACATGAGCTCAGAAAATTATTTTGATATTAATTACGCCCATATGACTCAATCACGTGAAACAATTTCCTGATACAAATTCATTCATTCGAATTAAGAGTGAAGGGAACAACAGTAAGGGGGAAAAAAAGCATATTGGTGAAATTGGTGTGAATAAAACAAGCGTAATGGTGGGACAAATGACTAATCCACCTCTTCAATCTATTAATCGCATTTATTAATGCATGACTACAACAAGCTTGCTGTGTTTTTATTGCTGGGAAGACCTGAGGAGTCATGGGAACTAAATCCACTGAGCTGCGGTTAAGCCCACAGTTACCACAATGCTACCGGTCAGAACGGGAGCCAAAATGGCCAGTGCTCACTTGTGCTCTGTCTCTCGCTTTCTTTCTTTCATGCAGCCATGCAAAACAACCACCACTCCCAGACAAAACCCGTACATCCTGGATGCAAACCGTCCTCCAGTTACTTAAAAAAACAGATAACGTTCACAGATTAATATTTACAAACTAAACACGCAACTACAAACTGCTCTGAAACAAAGATATGCCGGTGAAAAACGACAGTGTAAGATATACGGAGGGTAAAGTGGGGGTTGGGTGTCTGTGGGAGTGGCACTGCAAAGCCTAGCAGACTGTCAGAGACAGTGACATCAACCTGAGTCACACCACAGCAGCCCAAACGCACTCCAGAGCCTAAACAAACCATGAGTATACAGAAAATGTAAAAAAAAAATCTGCCTTAGAAATTTAATCCATTTCTAAGTATGGGGGAAATAATTAAAGGCAACAAAAATATTCCAAAATCAATACATTAACAGTTACAAGAGCACCTGCTTATAGTGAAAAAACGCATTGTTGTGTTTTCGTAAAAAAAAAATGCCTAAAATGCCTATTTTTATTGTGTGGACCCCAAATATGCCTCCAAATATGCTCCCATTTTAATTTCATTTTAAACTCAGTTTAATGCATTACCCTTAAAGAAAATGTAATGGTCAACCCGTAATCGCCTCGCCAAGATACGTAACTCGGAAGGGCATGAGACAAAAGTATTGGGACACCGCATCGCGGTGAACTGTTTTTGGGGAATAACCCCTGATCTACTCGGGCTAAAAATACAAATGAGGGCTCGTTAGAAAGGTCTCCTAGAGATCATTCAAACTGGGGGCTACTGTATTCCAAACGTACAATACGTTCTTTTTACCTCCATTGTCATTCTTAGTCTAAATGACATGCTTTTAAATAGCAGAAATATTCATACTGCAACATACATGGTACAAGCAAGCTAACACTGCTAAGCTTTTATTACAGTCAAAGTAAGGCTGTTATGTTTCAGTTTTATTCAGCACCAGTTATCCAAACTGAATTATCCAAGCTACAAAAACCAAAGCCTTTTGATTACTACTCTTGTTAGCCTGTTTTATGATATCAGTTCTCTAAGAAAGAGAGCTAGTTTGCACCCACCTATTTCGACTACATGACCTTGCAGTTTCAATAACGGTGATATTTAGTAGAAAATTGTATGTGGGGTCAGAACACACAGGTTTTGAATGAAATGGGAAAAACAGTTTAGCTCCAGTGCTCATTATGATGCTAGTTACGAACAAAAAAAATGATGACGATCCTCTAAGCCTGTATGTCAATTATAACAAATCGTACATATTTTTGGGAGATGTTTTAGTTTATCTTGAGCATTCGGAACAATCTCAATTTTCCAGATGAGTTTCAGGCCAAATAATGGACACGAGAGACTTTGTTTGAATCATGGACCTCTGATACAGTACCTCAGTTTTAGCTTCCAGTTGAGTCAAACAACAGGGAAAAACAGGAAAGACAAGGAGAACAAATAGAGGGATTCTGAGAAGTCATTATGGTATTTTAAGGTGGGGGGGAACTTTAGGGTGAGACAAATAAACCATACCTCATGTAGCACCGCTCTAAGGGCCGCGCAGAGATGGAGCATGAAGCAAGGAGACTCTGAATATGAGTGCTGAAGATCCTTATAGTGAAATGATTTGCACAGACAATGGAGAGCCAAAGGACATCCAGCTAAGAGATGGGACACACACATACACAGACCTACAGTGGGCTGGGCAAAATGTCCCCAGATCTGTCACTGATAGGCCATGGCAGCAGTGGCCAGCTCAGTTCTGACATTGCATTGGCTGTATGCAATCAGACCTATTGCCAAGATCAGATTCATTCATCGTAGTCATTCATCCCACAGACCAATTATTGCTGGATGGGGTCATTGCAGACAGAGGATGGCTTGAGAAAGGGCAGTAGAGGAAACATACAACCGCACCCCTCATTTTCAGCCCTCCACTGTGTACTGAGGGCCCTCCGCCTCAGGGAGTGTCTATTCTTAGCACGGAGAGGATTTGCTGAGCGGAGAGTACAGTGTGGGGGATGCGTGATAGCATCTCTGCTCAGGGAGAGAAAAAACAGACACTGGGCCACAGATCTAAGGATTATGCCTAATTAACTGTACATGACCATACACAAATGAAACCTTCAAATAAAGATGGGCAACATGGCAAAAACATAACACCACGATGTGCTTATTTTTGGGATACAGCATATTTTAAAAAAAAGTGTGTGTCAAGACAAAATGTCCTATTACCCAGCACTAGTATATAATATTAACATAATATTTAGTCTTCCTAGAGTTTGCAAACAAGTTGAGGTATACAAAATACAATAAACAGTAGTACAGATCTAAGGATTAAGAAAAATATATACTAAAAGCAGTCTTTTTTTTTTTTTTAAATGGCTAATCACTTGACAGTCTGCCGTCATATCAACTACATCTTACTATACATGGTTTACAACTGGCATATTTTTGTGATCCATTTACTGATGTTGCCAATAATCTACTCAGAAAAGTACATAATGGCAATTTTGGTCTGTCAATGATATTTGTGTGAAATAACACACAGACAAACTAATGTGCAAATTACAGTCAAACCTTTATTTTTCTGTTCCCTTTGTGTACACTGGCTGATACCACTTCCTTCGAAAAATGAGTAGGCCCGCAAAAATGTAGCCGTCTGTCGACAGTTCTAAGGTTAAGAGTGGAACCCTTTAGCTTCATAGGTATAACAGTGATTTTTTCACCTTTCGCTATGAAATGATGTTAAACATTATTAGTTGTAATCATTTTATGTTAACACCCTGCAAATTCATAGAAATTATTTTAACTACAATCCTTACAATACAATACTACAATTGATTTCTATTCCTTGGTTCTGTGTTCACAATACAATACTACAATTGATTTCTATTCCTTGGTTCTGTGTTCACATTAAAGAGGCAGGAGTGTAAAACAATCTAAGCTTTCAACCATGAAAAGTATTGGAAATACCAAAAGAGCACTCTAGAATTCTTTTAAAATAAAAGTCAGTAGATAATTCAATAACTAATGAAATCGATAGTAACAGCCCTCAGCAATTTAACATTAATATTACAGATAACATACCACCATGTTGTTCATTCATACCATCAAAAGTAGGGGACATTAAGGAAACAAAAAAATTTATCTTCATTTCCTTCCCCTCCCACCTGCTCTCCCGTGCAAAACTGTCAATTTGATCTAGTTTAGACACCTGCTGCTACAACGAGTGCTGCCGGAAACATCAGAAAAAAAGAAAGTAATTCTCATGTCTTGTGTTGCCTCTTACACTGAAACGTCTAATGTGCTTTGCAGAGCACAAATTATTTCATTTAAAAGCCAGTGACAGCAAGACCGCTAATGAGGAGGCTAAAACCACCAGCCTGACATGTCTAGGGAAAACTACTGTGGAGCTTCTGCTCCAGCAGCAGTACTTGATGGAAGAAACATGCAGTCTTAATGCTACATTAACATTACAGGACTGTAAAGAATGTGTGGCAATGCAATTAGTGCTGAAGTTGACTACCGAGCTACACACAACTTCAGGGGAATATAAACATCATCATTTGTTATATCAAAAAGAAAAAGCTAACAGTTCTCACAGCAGCAAACACCAAGCCCTTAACACACCTTTAGAACCAAATCACTGACATGCAGCTGAGACAAGACTAGGCAAGCCTAGCGTAGCTTGACCGCAGGTTAATGAGGAATATGAGCTTCAACGTTTCTGGCCAAATCATTCTTACTAGCCGGCTGCTTAATGGTGCAGACACACATTACCTTTGGATGTGATCCATCCATCCATCCATCCATCTATCCACAATAAGTAAATACTTTGAGAATTGAATTATTTTACGGTCATTGTGCGCAGCATGAGGAGATGCAATGTGCAACTCCTCCTACATGAAAAGATAAATAAATAATACATTATAAATCATATAAGCCAGGACTGCTTTGGGCACCTCTAAGGTTCCCTTTAAAATACTGTTGCCACACACTGCTCCCTGGGAGCTGGGAGCTGTATTACTGGCTGCCCGCTGCTTCACTTGGTGAATGGGTTAAATACAAAGAAGAATTTCATGCTGTGGTGCGTTCACGTAAAACAAATGGACGCTTTTCAAACTTTTTACATACAGATCATATACAGTATGAAATATATTTGATATACAATACACTTCTAATTCATTATACTATACTGATTATACAGTATATATTATACATACTCTATGCAATACGATAAATACTACATATGCAACACTATATTATACATTGTATTATATCACAATACAGTTTTATTAGTTATATTTATATTTCATGCATTATATAACAGTCTCCCATCAGTGTGGAATAAATATGAGTCCACAAAAAAAAAATAATCCACTTTGTTCTTCACAGAATCAGTCATTGTTCTCGAACTTGTATCACCTACATTGCATAATGTGGAGAGACAACAGGAGTCAGTTAGGGACAACAACAATGACTATTCTCAGCTGGCCCAGTCAGGGTGCCCAACTGATCAAGGGTGAGTGAGGTGAAAGACAGAATGCAGACATGCGTTTCTGATCAACCTAAAGGCGTTATGGATGTCCCTAATACATACAGGATTCCTACAGTTTGATAAATGGTTACAATATACAGATATTCGCACAGCTGCTTCCCTCTCACGACATATGGTTTTCCACAAACTCGTCTAGAGTAGCAGGGTCAGAGGCACACCTGGGCCAAACCTCATCTGAGGTATTCACCTTAAAGTGATTTACGACCATGTGTGGGTAACGTGTGAGGGGCAACTGTGGTTCAGACAGCTCATCTCGCCTTGAGACCATGCAGTTGTGGAGGTCATGTCTGACAAGCCAATCACCTCACAGCTGTGCTACAGGGGGTAAGAGGCATATCTGGGTCACGGTCACAAAAGGAGCCCCCTCACCCAGCAGCATCTCACGCCTCTTTAAACAGAATGCATATTCGTCTCATGTACAGACATAAAAATTCAAAAAGTAAAGAGGTAACAACACAATTTCCTATTATATCAAACCGTAACAGCAGATCATGTCATTCTTTCATAATTAACATATTAGCTTTTAACTACCACCACTATAAAACTTTTCTAATGAAAAATGCTGTACTTTTATAGCGTATAAGGCTCTAAGGACCTAACTTACTAATAGGCTTCTACTTATTTTCACTGTATCAAAAAAGCATCAGTTTGAAACACTATATTGAAAACACTATATTGAATATATTGAAACACTATATAATGTAAAGCAGGGCTGCACAATATGGACAATATATTAGCATTGTGATTATACTTGTTCATATAGTACAACCTGTTATTATGTTAAAGGCCCCATGTTAACACTTACAGAATTAAGAGACATATGTAAATATTATTGATGTTTCAAAATGTACATTTACTCCATTCATATGGTCCATTTACAAAAAACCTTGCTGTACAGACAGCCTTTTTTCAAATGACAGTTTTCATTATGTCACAAAACCGACACATTTACAAATATCTCACTATTCAGTCTACCACAGTTGTGCCCTGCCCATTTATGCTGAAGTTCTGATAAGCGTTTCAGCCCTGTACTGCCTTCCAGCTGCAATACAGAGATCATTCATATATCAGTTCTAAAGACACAGTATCAAGTATAGGCTCTTTAAAACCCAATCAGTGTCTTTAATGGAAAGACTGGGCAAAACAGTTTTGCCGTTGTTGGATTACATCAAAACTGTGATTTGTTTAAAGCTGTGATTGGCTTCCATTCAAAAACGTGGTAAATGTTTTGAAGCCCATTTGTATATTGTAGTCTTCTGCTATATGATGAGACTGACATCACAATAACAATTAACAGCTGATATATTGTGCAGCCCAACTCAATGTCAACTCAAATTGTTACTCGAGCTAAAACTACCTCAAAGTTCAAGGACACATATGATCATTCTGGAGTAGAGCTGACCAACCTGTTACCAGTATTTAGCTTTAGACAATCTGCTTCGCTACTCAATTCAACCCAGCACCTTTCTCAGTTCTTATAAAAACAAGGGCAGCTCATTTCCTCTGCAGGTGTACGACCCATCAGTACTGGTCTACAGCAGAACTGTGTGGGTGAAAGTGATTTCTTACTGCAGATCAGGAAGAACCTGTGATGATGAGTACCAGACTGCACTTCTGTTTGCCATTTTGCTGTACATCAAAACAGTAGAGGAATCCGGGTTGGTAAGGGATGAGAAACAGACCTGTGTGGAGATGATTCAGAGCACCTTCTACAACACGAAGTCGGGAAAGTGTTTATACTGGTAGTAACAGCCAATAGGAGGGAAAAACAACCCAGTAGGGTGAGATTAATTTCTCACTTCACCGCTCTACCGGCAAATCTTAAGAAAACAATCACTTTCTGTTTTGTACATTTTTACACATGAATAATGATCACACTAAAAGGCATCATAAAAGGCCTCGTAGTAATTTGATATCTAATGCTTCAAGTGCTAGCTGAGTCAAACGGCAGCCTGCTCTTGCCCACAGCCACAATCAGGGCTTGTTTGGCAGCCAGGCTAATTCGGTTCTGTGCTAATCTATGTGGAATGTAGGGGGAAATACTGCTGCATTAATACAACTCCGGAGATTTCAGCTGGCCTCTAACCTCTCAGAACACTCAAAGGTCAGGGTGGACTTTGCTGTCTCTGCACACACCAATCAACGTAGCGTAAAATAGGAGCAAGCTCCTCCAGAGCCAATCAGAGTAATGCAGTGCAAACAGCCTGGGTCTGAGTGAGTGGTGCTGGATCAATGATTAAAAGCCTGTAAAACAGAGTGAGCCTACATGTGAGCTGCTCATTGACTGCAGTGGAGAGTATATATGTATTGGATGTATGGAGTCTTACATAAAAAACTCTGAACATGTCATGCACAATAGTTTAGGTGTGATAGTCTTATCGTGTGCAGTATCACTAGTTATGTCAATATTAGGGGTAATTTGGGTGCAACCACTATTTGTTTTATCTAGTTAACTATTTCAGGAGCTTTATTTATTTATTTATTTATTTATTTATTTATTTATAGTGTCAATAGCCACAGCTGATCAGTTCTATTTTGACTTTTATTTTGACATATATTCTATTTTAAATGGTTCTTGTCTCTGTGTGTGCTTGTGCACTCATAGCATAAGCAATTTCCTCTGGCATCAATAAAGTTGATTCTGAATGCTGCATTAGAAGTAAATTTCACTGTGCAAGCCCCCCTTGGTCACAGGAAATGTCACACAGATTCTATTCCAGAACAGGCCATCTCTTTCCAGTTGTTGTTGTTCTAATGGCAAAGAATAATCCAGCCAAATTGTTTATACAGGTCATCACTGAATGAGCAAATTTACCCACAAAAGACTCCATTATCACTTGTGGAATAGCACTAGGCCTTTGCATTCGACGCGTCCACATGAACAATCGGCATTTGAACCATTTTGGCTGGTGTTGGAATGTCATGCCGCTGAGCTGGCTCTGTTAACAGTGAGACGGTTCTGTGTGTTTGTGATCTGTGGGCTGGGTCAGTGCAGCCAGACACATAACCTACAGACAAGCAATTCTGCCTCAACTCACTGTATCCAGGGACAGCCATGCTGTACATAGCTGTGGTTACACTTAAAAAGTAAGACATAACACAGCCCCACATTAGAGGTCTCTCTCTCTCTCCCTCATACAAACATAACCTCAACAGATGATACCTGCTTGAACTTGGCACCACTCCTTCAGGTTTGGGGGAGGAAGAGTGATCTGCAATTCCCTCTAACCTGTCTGTGTATGTTTGGTTGAAAGCAGCCAAAAACAGACTTTGAGGAAAAATGAACTTGTCTGGCAAAAATGATCAGAAGTCTTTTACTGTAAAGTATCCATCTTCCCTCTGATCCCTCTGACAGACCGCATAAATCGTGAGAGAACATGGAAGACAGCACTTTAATTCATGTTTGTTCCCTTTCATATACTTAGTCTGGTATCTCTGTCTGGGTACGTCTTTCCACACTATCCAGAGGCCAATGCATCTACATCAGGAGGTGGCTAGACTCAGATGTTAGCTTCTAACCAAATGTTGCAAGAGTTGCAGCTCCTCTCAGAAAAAGGAAAAGGAGAAGCCACCAATGTGATCCTCCAGCAACAAGTTTTTTAAGTACAGATTCTAGAGGGGTTAAATACCTCGGACTGTGGCATGTCCAGGCAGCATTAGCTTCACCAGTCAATGTTAATACTCCGCTCCAAAAGATTACTTAACGCAGGTTACCATGCTAAGATTGCCTGGTCAGGACTCTGGGCAGCTGAGTTGACTGTGTCAGTGCTTTTGATTGGTTGAAATTATATGACAAAGAAGGTCTTGAAAGTAGGCCACTGTCTATTTTTTACTGTCTTTGCAAAAATAAACAAACAATGACAACAACAACAACAACAACAACAATGGAGATAAAAACTGGGAGGTCAATTAACTACAAGCACTGCTGTCTGTTTAGGCTGAAGATAAAAGGTGTGCCAGGACGTTGCTGGCTTAGGTTTTCATTCCACAGCTAAACAATGCTGAGAAAAGTGAAAAAAAACTCAAACTTTATTTTTTTTTATAATATCACAATAACAAAGGCGCATTGGAACAAACAATCATCTCTGTGGTTTTACGTCCCCACTGAGCTGCCAACACATCAGCAATGCTGTTCAGAGTCTAAGACGCACTGGAAAATCCAAGCGTGCTACAACTTCTGTGCCATCGCAGTAAGGTTTAGGTGGAAAAGTGCCTTCTGCTGGGAGTCACGCACAGACCTGAGGCTGCTGCAGGCAAATCGATTGCACAGAACAGGACTGCACTTCTAGTTGGTGAATTTAGTGATGGCCTTGCTGTAGGGTCTACGGCAGCTCACAACCCTGAGGGTCTAATTTGGACACTGGCTTCCATGAACTGGATTATTCTTTCAGTATTTACTCTTGTAAGCAGGTGTTGGGACACTATAGAAACTCCTCTGTAAAACTCCATCAATCTTTTGGCAACTTTGCATTGTGCAAGTAGAATTGTGTCTGCTGGCTGTTTGGCTTTCCTGTGTTATATTGTGCTGAAAGACCAAGAGGAAATGAAATGTATGACTGCATAACACACACACACACACACACACACACACACACACACACACACACACACACACACACACACACACACACACA
>JBBJLR010018587.1:0-13281 GCA_037577145.1 Brachypetersius gabonensis
CAGCCAATTGCTTGCTCATTTTAAGAGGCCTTTCATGTTGCATAACCCACTATTGATATAGTTGTTTAAAAACAAAAAAGTATGATTTATCCGATTACTCGATTAATCAATGAAAAAAATCTACAGAACACTCGATAGTTGCAGCCCTAATGACCACTAATGCTCCAGATCTAAATTCTAAACTGTGCCCCTTGTATTACATATTTTAGGATTGCTAATTTCTGCAACTAAATGTCATTCATAAAGAAAAAGTTAACAGTAGATGCATAAGCAAGAATGATCTGTAGGACAATTCAAGACTGACCTGTGGAAAACAGCAGAGCAGTCATGACATACAGAGGTGTGGCTGTCAAACGGGAAAAGAATGTCACCTTCCTTACAGAGCTCACACACAAATCCTTTGGCTTGGCATCTCTGCAAGGAATGATAAGATGAAAATAACCATGAACATAGGACTGTTTATTAGATGATATGCCTCTTATTCAGTATGCTACTATAGCTTGTTGTTGATGTGTTGATCAGCACTTTGAGTGGAAATACAGAATTTCACAAAGTCAACAATTACTTGAGCAATCCTAGACAGTCTTGGAAGCAACAGATTGTGCAATACCTGAACGTAGCATGACAACCTTCACAGCAGTAAGTAATGGCCATTGCTTTTACTAGTATTGTTAACTTAGTTTGTCTTAGTCGCAGGGGTTACGTTCCAAGAGAACCTGCATATAATGAAAAACCGAGTTGTTGTGTTTTGGTAAAAAAAAAAAGAAGCCTAACAAGCCTAACAAAAGCCTATTTTTAAAGAGTATACACTAATTATATCGTTGCTAGGTTACGGGAACGCAGGTGAGACTGACTTTACTCCATCTGGCATGTTTTAGTTTAGTATTTTTTTAAGTTTTATTATTTAATGTAAATATTCAGCAGATCAATACATAGTATTATGTAGTCTATATATTTTATTATTATTTTAGCTCTTTTTCTTGTGGCAAAACACCATCTCTCACCACTATGGCACACAGTGCTTCTGAATAGTTTATATCCAGTCAAACTTGTTACATACCCAGCCGATCACTAACCTCACAGTCCAGTTTAATGTGTTTTGCAAAAGTTGTATGAATCTCAGTGAGAGAGCAACTGAGACGGCCGCTGGAAATATCAATCAGGTCCTGCAGACTGTACATGTCATCATTCTCCACAAAGTGCTGTCGATCTTGAAGCTGTGCCAAAGTATACAAACAGAAAACAGTTAAGCAAAGGATGCCCCAACATCTCTCTGATATTTAAATAATGCACACATGTGACTTGTGGTGATATTATGCAGATCTCTTTTTAGCTTATTCCTTTCAGCTGGAACTCAGGTTTATTTCACGGTTCTCTAAAAATACTATTCTGACAAGATGAGGACATCTAAAACAGCTGCTCTTCTCCTTCCTTTAGTGCTGTTTGTTTGCAGCATGTACCCTTACTTCCATTCCATGTGTGCATCTCATCACACATGCAAACTAACACATATGTTGTTGGCTGATTCTCAAACTCTTGCCTTTTTGTGACTATCATCAGAGTTTTAGGTCAGCATCTGTATTGGCTAATCACATTATTTTTTGCCTTTCTTAAGAACCTACTGGATTAAGGCAGCTGAAACAAGCAATAACCTGTGCTCAGAGAAACTGACCGGTACAATAACAAGTTCTAAACTTGCATAGGTCTTATGCAAGGCTTGCTTTCTTACATCTGTATGGAGCAAGAAACCAATTCATTTTTACATAACAGCTTTAACATTTCTGAACAAACACAAAGGCCATGGATTACAAATCCACATGACCCATATAAGAGAAAAGGTAAATCATAAACAGCAGTCACTGTGTCACATATTCACTTAAAAACTGAATCTATCAACAACACACATTGTGCAAGTCCACAATCATAACATAGTTTCTTCTCATCATCAACATTCAAACACAACAAGTTTACTTTACATCATGTATATATTTTACATGACTAAGCAGACATGATCTAAAAGTTTTGCAGAAGTATAAAATGTGTAGGCTTTTATGTGTAAAATGTGTAAATCTTGTTAACCAACCACCAAAATATTTTGTTTTATGATGTTTTCTGCCAGTACATTGCAGCTCTTCATATCTACACTGAACAAAAATATAAATGCAACTTTTTTGTTTTTGCTCCCATTTTTCATGAGCTGAACTAAAAGATCTGAAACATTTTCTACATGCACACAAAAGACACATTTGTGAGGGCAGTTGGATGTACTGCCAAATTCTCTAAAACGCCTTTGGAGACAGCTTATGGTCGAGAAATGAACATTCATTTCACGGGCAATAGCTCTGGTAGACATTCCTGCAGTCAGCATGCTCCCTTAAAAGTTGCATTATCTGTGGCATTGTGCTGTGAGATCAAACTGCACATTTCAGAGTGGCCTTTTATTGTGGGCAGTCTAATCAGCACCTAGCTATGCCACACCTGTGAGGTGGGATGCATTATCTTAGCCAAGGAGAAGTGCTCACTAACACAGATTTAGACAGGTCTGTGATCAATATTTGAGAGCAATGGGTCTTTTGTGTATGGAGAAAATGTTTCAGATCTTTGAGGTCAGCTCATTAAAAATGGGAGCAAAAACAAAAGTTTATATTTTTGTTCAGTGAAGTACAAGGAAAGGGAGGGGTTAAGAAGGGAAAAAGCTAATAATAGGGCAGCACCTTGCTGACTGTAATACTGGCCTAAATTTCAACATCAGACTAATAATAATAATAATTCATTTTTATTTATTTATGGGCAAATATCAGCCAATACAACCAATATATTGTGTATCCCAGCAAATTTCAGCATAACTACAGTCAATCAGTTTTCATCTTTTAAAATCATTAGCATAACCCACCTGTAGCAGAAGTCTGGCCTCCATAGCCTCTTTACAGGTTATAAAATAGGGCTTCATCAACAAGATGTCCTGACGCAGCTTCTATAATTGGGAAGGAAAGAAATCATCAGAGTAAAGCCTTCAGCAATTAAGCCATTTTCTTCTGTTGAACTAGAAGAGAATTTAAAAAAAGGTCATAAAAAGATAACAAGGTCTTATAACCCATGACAGTCCAGGCAATACACTGTTCGGTCAATAAAACTGGCTCATACTAAAGTCTAACTAATTTAATCACATACAGATTTTTTCATTACTGATTAAAAAATGTGATGATCTGAACAACAATTCAGCAGTAGTAGAATGTAGTGGAATGAGAGATATTTTTAACAGTTTAAAATGTAAATTACATGAATATTAATATTCAACTTAATCTACTGTTATACAAAATGTTTCAGGTTTGACCTTTCTTTATATATGTATATCAACTTTTTTATATTAGACCCTACTTATGACTAGTATTGTAACTACTAAATATTCTAATTTTTAAATATTACTTTGACCTGAAATGACATTTGACCCAACACCATGATTAGAAAAGTGCCAGCCTTGAAAACAAAATAGGATAAAGTTCCATGAACATGGAAGAACAATAAAAGTAAGAACAACATTTTATTCTTTTTGTTGCTTTTACTATTTACTTTTATTAGTATTACTATGAATATTACAAATCGGCGTAACTTTCATTCTTTAGTTTTTTTGTCTAAAACTATTACAATGTAATAAACACTGTAAAATAAAACCACTGTTGAAGAAAAATGCATTACATGCTAAATCATGTTAGTTATTCAAATGGCTTTTCCAGATTTTAATAATTTGGATAAAATCTACTGCATAGTATTATTAAATTTGTTGAAGCCTACTTATGTCCTATGTATTTGTTTTCTTTTTCTATACAATAGAACAAAAAACTCACCCTGATTTCCACAAGTTCTTCAACAAAGTTAAAGAGAAGTGGGTTTATTTCCTTCAGTTTTAGCACAGGTCGGGAGATCATTAGAGCAAGATATCGCATGGATGAGCGGCACACCTACAGATAGAAGGCAGGTCAGGCTTTTATGTGAGCACTCACAATGTACCATAGCAAGCATGTTTTTTTGACCATATTCAGAAAGTTATTTCTCTAGTTTATTAGTGAGTTAAAAGCTTTTCACAGTCTCACACAAATAAAAAATCCCCAAATTTGATAGCAAATGTTCCCATTTTTAGTGAAAGCCTGTCATACAATTGGACTTTTCAGGTATAATTCATTTGACTTTATGTTCATGTGCAGGGGAAACTTACTTTCTTAGCTTCAAACTCCCAGTTGTGAATGACACGAGCAGGAATGATTGCAGTGTCGTTCCAGTGGCAGCTGCTGCAGTAATACTGTCCAGTGTAGTCACACTGCCTTGCCTCACTAGGCACACCCCCTACAGGAGAGGGTACAACATAACTCCACAAACTTTAGAAACATTTATGTTTCCACTGTATAGCTTTGAAGAAGAAAGGAAACAGCAGTACCTTTTCGAAAAATACATTTCAGAAAATTCTGAAAATTCACTTAGGTTTATACTTGAATTAGCCCTGCATCAAGCCATAAAGTCTCATCACTAAAAACATTCTGCACTTACTGAGTGAGATTGGTGTCCTGCACTCGGCACAACGATAGTCCTGTTTGTCCAAGCCAATCTCTGGGCAGATGTTCAGCTCATATTCCGACTGGTGGCTTACCTTAGACCTCACACATGGTTTAGTGATGAGGTTCATACATTTACTATGGCAACGGTAGTAACACCCTGTGAAATTCACAAAAGAGAGTTACAGTTTTACAGTTATATAAGGAAATATTTTAAAAATCACCAAATGTAAGCATGAGTCTGTATGTACATAAAATGATAAAAAATTTACAGATTTTCTAAACTTGTTTCAGTTCAGTTAGCCAGCAAAAAAAATCAGCCGTGTAGCCATGTTGCCTGGCAGCCACCGTCATGAGACCGAGAAAGGAATAAGGATGTTACAATTCTCTGCACACAGCACAAAGTAACACAGCATTTTGTGTCTCTTCTTTAGTTCCTCTGTGGAACATTTCAGAGAAAATGTGCCTTTAAGCATGTAAATGGGCCTTTGAGACAACACAAATGAAAAAAACACCACAGTAAGAAATAAAAATTGTGCTGATTTACAAGCAATTCAACTCTTAACTTGAAAACTAATTAAAAAAAACATGCTGTATTCAGCGCTTCTTTTTTCATTATACACAACTATGTGACTAAGGGTGAGAGAAAAATGAAAGACACATAACAGAACTTACTAAAAATAGAGCAAAAAAGCCTGAGAAATGGGGTTGCTGACGTTTTAAGGCTTTCTTCATATTAACTCAATTCAGCAGCATGTAAAAGGTAGGAGAACAGGGTTAATCTGTAATCTGACCTGTGCAAGTGTACCAGGTCTGAATGAGGCCCCAGATTATAGTGCTGCATTTGTCACACGTCTGTTTGACACTCTTACTCTTCTCCTTAGAGAAGCGATGCTCTAGTACAATCCGCAGGTTGGGCTCATCTTCTTCTGGGTCCTATTGGATGACAAGCACAGCATCATCTGAGCTGCAGGACACAAAAGTCCTACCAGTACTAAACATTGAATACTAGAGGAGCATATCTCTGACTTGACAGCTTAATTCAATTATACCTCTTTAGGAAATGATTCAGTGTATCATGACCACCATTTCCCTTGAATGTAATTATTTTGGCACAATTCAGAGTACATTGCACACATATTTGACCCTATTTAAAGTTATTTAAAATACAACTTACTAAATAACTGACCAGTCAATTCTAATAGGTATAAAATGATATTTTATTAAATATTACAAATCAATTATTGGATTTGATTATTAATTGGATTTAAAAAGCACTTATTATGATTTAACTGGGTATGTTCAGCATATATTTTATTGGATTTATTTACAGTTCATATTTTATATTGTTCTTGTCTGTCATAACAAACGATTTCCTTTGGGATCAATACAATTTTGATTTTTGATTGTGGTTCTGATTCTAATCACCACTTTCTGATTGATGATCACAAAACGTACAGCCCTTTTTACAGCCCTAATAACAACTCCAAAAAGTCAAGAGTTATTCCTTTCATAGTAACAATGGTAAACCAGCTTTAGCATAAAAATAACATTTCAAAACATACAAAATATGTTTAATTTTATAACTGCCCACACAAATTAATTCAAAGAAAATCCTGAGACACATAACCAGACAAATACGCATCTATTGTTGTGAGTGTTTGGTTGCTTCTGTAAACCTGATGAAATAGTTTCAGAAAGGAAATCAGCAAAGCAAAAACTGCTACATCAGGAACCTCACTGTGATCAATGACGATATGAACATCAAAAACACATGCTTTCAGAAATAAACAGGAAGATAAAGAGACTCATATTTTTGCCCAGACTTACTGTCAGGTCAGTATTTTTCAAAGATCTGGCCTTACCTTGAGTTCCTGTAGTTTGAGGCGCAAGTGAATGAGTTTAACCACAGTGTCCTTCTGTCTCTCAGAGTGCTCTGGTAGCTCTAAGATCAGCCTCTTACACTCCTCTATGGCCTGCTTCAGCTGCTCAATGTCAGATGCTACAAAAGAGCCCTGAACACACACACATGAATTTAATCTTGTGAATTAACATGTGAAAAGAAGCAACTGCAATATCAAATCACATAAGCATGGTCACATCCTGTACGTACAAATCTATTATCTTTTGCCATGTGTTGTTTCTAAATTAGATATGCAAAGAGCAAAAACATGGCTAAATGCACAAAACCAAGGACAAATGATGTTTAAAACAGATGTAACAGTCCTGGGATTCACAAAAGAACATTGGGTCACATCCATGTTAAACTCTGCTGATGTGAAGTGCTGACCATGCAGCAGAACCTATCTCAGGTGTTTTAAAGCCATTAATAATTGTTATGACAAGAAACCTTTAAATCACATGCATATATGCCAGCACTTGACGACACTAGTGGTGTTTGCTTCTTCAAAAAGCAGAACCAGACCGTGCTTCGCGAAGTGAATTTAGAGTCATTCTGCCTCTGCATGAAATTCCTGCATACTGTATTATCAAGTAGCGGAAAGGAGTGAAGTACATACCACAGGTCGAGAGAAGTGGTCCTCTGCCAGCCCCAGATCCATTGTTCGGTCGGAGCTCTGGCTTTTAGTCTCAGTTGAGAACAGCTCTGGCCTCACCTCTGTGGAGACAGAACAATGATTCAGCATTTTAGCCCACCCTTAAATAAAACACACTGCCTTACCCCCTCTTTGTACTTTAACTGAAAAAATCCATGCCTACAGCAGAATACGCCAGCTGAAAGTACAAAGCCTCGTGCGTAGATCTCCACTGAAAACAAACTGTAACAGTACCATGACTTCAGATACTGATTAACCCCAAGAATGTTTTCTGGAAGTTAATAGCTCTTTTGAAAACTGAATGTTAGAGATAAGATAACTAGGAGTCGTGATCGGAATGCCACCTTAACTTAACTTACAAAACTACAATGGGCTATGTTTAAAATACAGACACAGCATTATATCATGTGTTGATTATTAATTTGTAGGGAAAAAAAAATAATTCAGAAACTGAATGCTTATGTCCACAAATCATTCTAAAGCCAGGCTTAGCAGCTCTGAACATTCTCCACAAAGGTGGAGAACCCTACTAGCACTAAGTCGCTTTTGTGAACATCACGGAACATGAAGAAACTTCAGGAGTAGACATGGCATTTTTATGCCCGATGTCGATACCGATATTGTAAATTTGGATATCTGCCAATACGATACAAATCAGAGTCTTTTTTAAAACAGTAAACAAAAAATAATGCTTTCAAAAAATGTGCGGATACATTTTGTATACCTTCACACAAACACAAAAATCATAATTGTGATATAATAAGGAAGATTTGCACAGAGAACATGGTATAGTAAGATGTGCCCTATGGGGTGTCGTTTGTAAAAATAGCTTAAAAAATTAAGAGGTGTTATTTTTTCATAATTTTCATTTTCATTTAGATCTAAATGTGTTAAAAAAACAAAACAAAATATTGCGCTCTAAATCGAAATGTTGCACTTTTACAAACGGAGACTCTAAATGCAGGATTTTAATGTTGCACAAACGGTGAAATATGCTGCCTGGCCACGCCCCATGATTACAACTGGCTGTTACTTAGCAAGTGGCTGGACTGCGTGCTGTGATATGCCCTCACCAACATGGAGGATTTACCTTAAATAATCTTAAATCTAATTGTTAAATATGAAAAATATACCTCACACTCTAAATATGAAACTTCGCAGTTAGATAGAGCTTGGTGAGACCTTTTCCAACAACCCCTCGTTCGCCATAATAACCCCGGGAGATTCAGAGTTATACCGTTCACCTCGGACAAAAGTGAAGGGACACCCGGGTGATGTGAACGATTTATCACCGGATTGCCGGGGGCTATTATGGCAAACGAGGGGTCTTTGGAAACGTCTCATCGAGCCCCATCTAACTGTGAAGTTTCACAGAGATTGATGGTTGCCTCGTCTAGAAAAGCCATGAGCACGTTCCATATGGGTATAAAGTATTCAACAGTCTTGGCTTTTTCTTCTTTGAGTCTGAAGTAACTCCAAACTGCTGACATGTTGGCAAGTCTCACACACAACAGAAACTCATCACGTGATGCATCTTCTCGTGTTATGCACATCGCAAATCACTTTAAGCGTGCTGTTTATTATTTTTCATATATTTTAACGGATCAGATTACGTTTTTTATTTCTTCCCCATTTTCGATCCAGTAATTTAGATCAGGATCGGACCCATAAAGAATATCGGATGTAAAATGTAGAATTATGCCACTAATGTACAGCAAAAAAAAAAAGTGATTACAACTTCTTTTGCAAAAGCTGAAGGACTGCGGTTACTGGGTGATATAAATTGTTATGCATCATCAAAATAAAGTAGTATTCAACTAATAGGTTAAGTCATACCTGCATAGACCTCACAGCACAGCATGGTTTAAAATTTTCAGTGTTGCTTCGCACTAGAGATGTAACCAACTTGCAGTTCCAGTTCATTTAGTAAAGTGTGGTTTACGCTCTCTTTATATGACCTTCACCAAAACTCATCCAACCAGTCAGAGAGCAGAGCAGTGTAATAAAGGAAGTATCGCTGTTCCTGTTTCAATAACTGTGGTCCTATTTCAGTTCACTTTTTTTCTCTCACACATCCTACCGACACTTTCAAATTGTTGAGTGTTCTCTACACATGAGCAGCTACTTAGCACAATAGTGTCTGGAACTGATGTTATTTCATTGTGGACTGAATAAAATCACTGAATTGCATGTTGTAGTATGAACTCTGTGTTTTGCCAGTGGACAGAGGTCTCCATCACACATCTCAGCAGTACATTTCCTAATAGCTTATAGTCATGTGCTTCATTTGGCACGTGGTTTGTCAGGCAATGCATGACAAACAAAAGGTCCATTCAGGTTTTTCCTGAATATATGCACAATCTAAAGGCACAGTTATTAAAAGTTATTTTTCAAATGTAATATTTTGCTGTTATTTATTAAATATGCAAATACAAGGAATACTATATTATACTCTGGTTCATTATAATGTAATTCTCACTGGAATACATTTACAGCTCCATCCATTATTCTGGAATATTCTAAACATTGTTAAAGTCTTATTCATTTGAAACCTATGGAGTTAGAATAATTTAATTCATGGCTTGGGATCAGTGTTTTGTATGCATGTGTTTCTTTATTAGTGAAAGTGATTTTTGAGCAGTATTGTAACAGATTAAAACACAGAGCAAGTTAAAGCCCTCTTCTGCCCAACTGGTTATTTAAATAAAGACTCCAAGACACTCCACTTTCACTTCTTGCTTCCAAACCTTCAGTGGCACTAACCATGCTTCAGAGGATCTTTCCGGTCTGTCGTGTCATCATTTTCACCCCTATCAAAGGGGTTGACAAGACCCTGGCGAAAGCGAGCGAGTCTCTCATCGTATTCCATATCACTGGATACACCTAAAGGAGACATATATACATTCAAAAATACAGTTCAGCTTATAACAAAGTGTCTTAATAATATAGTCTCACTCTTAACCAAGCTTTTCTCATGTACCAGCTTTTATGAAGCCACTGTCACTGCTCAACTAACTTATTCATTCATTGAGATGTGAAACTTAAAATAAAAGGACTTCATAGTTTATTCACAGAGAGTGCAGACCGCACATATTTTTGTTTCTCTGTTCCAATGCTTTATAAAATCACTATTTTGTATGAGGAATCTTTTGAAATAACATGTTCATTTATCTACAAGCTAGTCCAATCTGAGTATTGTAGAATTGTAGAATTAAGACATTTTAAGAAATACATAAAAACTCATCATGAAAGGGAATCTGGGTCTTTAAGTTAAACATTGTATTCAATCTTAAAATATGTGCATTATTCATCCCTGCCTTTTTTGGTGAAAGCACCATCAGCCTATGTTTGGTTGGGGTCAGTTATGAATATCCATGCATAGTCCATCCCATTTCTATATGACAGGATACACTATATAGACAAGAGTACTGGGACTCATTTGTTTTTCAGGTTTTGGGCTAGGCTCTTTACTTCCAATGAAGGACAATATTAATGCTTCAGCATAGTGAGACATTTTGGACAATTCCATGTTTCCAACTTTTTGGACACAGTTTGGGGAAGAACCATTTCTAAACCAGCATGACTGCGTTCTAGTGTACAAAGCAAGGTCCATAAAGACATGGTTAGATAAGTTTGGTGTGGAAGAACTTGACTGGACCACACAGAACCCTGACCTCAACCCCATCCAACACCTTTGCAATGAACTGGAACGGAACCCCTCCAACCTCAGTACCTAATCTCATAAATCCTCAAAAGAATGAATGAATTTATAGCTGCAAAGGGGGCCTATTAAAGTCAATGTTTTTGAATGCAATGTAATAAAGTCTATTTTGGTTTAATGTCGTCCCAATACTTTTGTCTATAAGGTGGCTGTTTTCCCACATTTCTACATTGTAAGGATAACAAAATCATCACTTCATCACTACTACAAACACCATTGATTTAAACACCAATTTAAACAGTATAATTACCGAAAGGCACAGTTAGAAAGAGCTTGCTCTAACGCACTGACACTAATTTGTTTTGTTCTTCGTGTACCTGACATGCTTTAACTGGCATGGCTTGCATCTTACATAACACTTCACATCATAGATGGAAACATAAGTGGAAATATTTATGTATGAAAATGGTCTTAATTTTGTCTGTTAGCATTAAAAATCTTGAAGAAGCATTACTCGATCTGACTGACATTTTCAGTAAAATGATCAACACGTCACGTTAGCTACCACTGCTATTGCTAATGTCAACAAACAACGTCCTGGCGATTTAAACTAGTGCATGCCAAAGAAATGAGGTGATATTTTCATAAAACAGGGAAAAAATGCTAAATGACACCTTACATCCCAGTTGACTGTCATAACTGTAATGGTGTAAACAAACTAACGTTATCGACCAAGTTAATGCTAGCAACGGAGCTAAGCCCAGCATCAGCCCAGCAAGGCGACATATCTTACCTCATACTGATTTAACACCAATACGACAATGAAAGGGCATCATTCATGCGACACTACAACCAATTAGTGTTTGACCTCCATGTTTACACTGGTATGACAACTCGACCAGGATCAGCTATCGCTAAATTAGCATTTTAGTGTTCTGACTTTTGCAGAGACTGAACGGGAGACCACAACAGCGTGAGTGTAACAGCGACCCCTGGCGTGTAAACCGAGAATGACGCTAATCTGTAGGAGTGGCCTCAAACACTATATGGACAAAAACATATTGGGACACCTGACTATTACACCAACAGGGACTTTAATGAGATTGCATTCACATATTTTAGTGCGTTTCTGTGGGATTTTGTGGCTAATTTATTCTATACAGCATTCATGAAGCCAAGCATTGATGTTGGACAAGAATGTTTGGCTCCTAATCCAATTCATCCCAAAGGTGTAGGATGGGGTTGAGATCAGGATACTGTGCAGGTCAGTCCAGTTCTTCCTTATTGAACGCATCCAACCTTGTCTTTATGGACTTTGCTTTGTGCACTGGGGCCTTCGCATAACATGGTATCCACAAAGTTAGAAGCATGGTGTTGTCAAGAATATCTTCGTATGTTGAAGCATTAAGTTTGCCCTTCACTGGAAGTAAGGAGTCTAGCATAAAATCTTGAAAAACAGACACATCTCAATACTTTTGTCCATGTAGTGTATAATGAAATCTTTGTTTTACGTCAACACAACTCAAGTAAAAGTGAAATACCCAAAAACAAACCATACCATATACAGTATATTTTACTGTGTTTTCCTGCTTGCACAAGCTTTTAGGAACTCAGGAAGCTCTCAGTTTACTGGTTTGGTAGATCAGATGTCAGAGCAGATGTTAAATAATCAATAAATGCAGGGCAGGGCTACTTTGTTAGCAGTTTGTTAGGCACAGGCAGTTTGTTAGGCACTATGAATTCCCTTTTGTGCTTTAAATCTGGTCCAAAAATGTAATTATAAAGCTCAAAAGGGAGAGATGAGTAAAAATCTGAGAACAGGTAAGCTACCAGCAGCAGAACAGAATGAACCACACAAAAAAAGAGATAAATGTGAGAGACAAACATGCGATAAGTTCTCCAAAAGACTGTACTGATCTTTAAAAATTGCACATTTAATTAATTAAATGTAACTTCTACAAAGCTACTACATTAAATATATTTGTAAATACCACTGTAGTCTTCTTAATTGATAAAATATCACCAGTCAAACCTGAGAGTTGGAGAAAGTAAAAATCTAAATGCCAGTATAGCAAAAACAATAACATCTTGGATGATGAGAATGAGAAAGAAAAGTTCACAGAGAAGAGAAATTTGTGAAAAAGTTTGTCTGTGTTGATGAATAGAGAAGAATGAATACTCAAAGCAGCTTTATGATAGAGCTTAGATTGTATTTGTATTAAAGATTTTTTTTTATTGTGTGCAGTTATTTGCTGCATTGTTTAAGTGCAAGCCTTTTATTGTAACAGCCATTGTAAGACAGAGTGTTTATATACATGTGTATATATATATATATGTATGTATATTTGTACAGTACAGGCCAAAAGTTTGGACACACCTTCTCATTCAATGTGTTTTCTTTATTTCTACTATTTACATTGTAGATTCTCACTGAAGGCATAAAAACTATGAATGCACACATGTGGAGTTATGTACTTAACAAAAAAGGTGAAATACCTGAAAACATGTTTTATATTCT
>JBBJLR010018598.1:0-13281 GCA_037577145.1 Brachypetersius gabonensis
ATCTCCTCTGATCAGGTTCGTCATCAACACTCCCACTGATGATGTCATGGTGATGTCAGACACTTTCTCACACTCTTCAAAGTTTAGTGGAATTCTGCTTTCATCCAGACCATCAAAGATAAACACAGTTTTCAGATCATCATAGATCTTCGGGTCCAGAGCTTTGATCTCAGGATGGAAGTCACACAGAAGTCCATGAAGACTGAACTGATCGTCTTTAATCAGGTTCAGCTCCCGGAACGGAAGAACAAACATGAAATCCACATCCTGATTAGCTTCTCCTTCAGCCCAGTCCAGAATAAACTTCTGCACAGAGACGGTTTTCCCGATTCCAGCGATGCCTTTAGTCAGAACTGCTCTGAGATTTTTCTCTTTTGGTCCTTCATTCTCTTCCTCTGTTTCTCCTTTAGAACTGTGTAGAGGTTTAAAGATTTCTGAGCAGGTGATTGGAGTGTCTTGTAGGCGTTTACTGGATGTTTTCTCCATCTGTAGAACTTCATGTTCTTCATTCACTCCTCCACTCTCTCCCTCTATGATGTAGAGCTGAGTGTAAATTCTGTTCAGGAGAGTTTTATTCTCTTCTGTTTTCACTCCTTCAGATAAACTCTCATACTTGTCCCTCATGCTGCATTTGTATCTCTCTGAGAATGTCTGCAGGACATCATCCACGGGTTTGTAAGAATCAAGTTCTCCAGGGCTCTCCACTCGTTTGTGTTTGAGTGTCTGTGGTGCTGCTTCTCTGGATAATTTCCTGATGAACAACAAACACAGGACCATCAGGACACCTGACCAACATAAACAACTCACAATTCCTGAATTTGTTTCTCGTGTAAAATCTTGCTTCATTGTTGCACGTCTATAGGCTTATCTCAGGCATCCAGAACGAACTTTGAGTTGTTGGTTTGCGTCATGAAATCTAGGGATGAGAATGGTGATTTATTTTACTGTTTGAGTACCAATAGGAATGAATTAACAGCTATCTGGACAACCACTGCGAGAGTAAAAAAAACAAACAAATGCAAATTTCTACAGTTCGTTAAAAAATTTGAAAATTATTTTATCACTGTTAGTGTTATGCTATTTGTTTTTTTCTTGACAACACTGGGGTCAGTATGGGGTTTGAGGCCATACTTACACCACTTACATTGTTAGATACTGAACACATAGTGTTCCCAGCCCCTCATCACATCCCTCATTGGCTCTTTGGTCCATGAGCCTGAAGACAGTTGCCTGTTTTACAGAACATCACTTGAACATTCTTGTATGTTGTGTCCAGCTGGTCCTGTTTTCTCTCGTCTGAACACATTTCCAGACAACACTATTCTTGTGTAGACCAGTCTCCCTTTCTCTCCAAATGTGTTAAATGGGACGGATTCTGGACTTTGGGGGCCAAACATGCATTAGCACAATATGGAACTCCTCGTGTGGGTCCACCTTATGACCTGGTCTGACATAAACAGACAAACTCGTCTTGGAATCGTTGTTTTTGAACTTGGATGTGACTCTGTCTTATCTCACTAAATATTCTAGTTCATCTGAATTCAGCTCTTTTTAAAAAAAAACGTTGCAGAAACTAAAATTCTTCCAAGGCAACTGAACCTTGGACCGAACCAGTCCTGTCTCCATTTACCCAGGTTTAGATCGCCAAGCTGTGGTTAATCCTTTTACATGAAACATTTACAACACAAACACTGTATTGCCCCTGTCTTATTTTCTGTGCATTTTAATTTAATTTTAACTATTCACAACGTGTAAAGCTATGAGAACAAATTGAAGATTCTCTGAAAGAAAAAGGCTAGAACATGACCTGCTCATAAGGTAGGATGGACCCAATTTGTTTTAAAATAAAGATGAGTAACTCACTTTAGGCCTGAGGAGGTGGCTACTCTGCTGAACTTGGCAGGAATCCCCATGGACTGGTCACTCTTCATGGACACAGAACTGGGTTCTCCTCCTCCACTGCTGAACTTGGCAGGAATCCCCATGGACTGGTCACTCTTCATGGACACCAAGCTGGGCTCTGGAGAATCTGGTCTCTCAGTCTGTAATCTGGAAAAAAAACACCCAGTATCAGCTATTTGACCTTTTATCATCTGGCAAGTTTACAAGAATTTCTGTGCCCAAAGAACTATACTACGGAGAAGCTTGTTCTCCTGGGCCATCTCTGCAGTGCAGCAGTCTTTCAGAATTCCCCTATAAGGACATACCTGCAATGACTCTCACGCTCCACATATCTACTCACTGTACTGGGAACACCAAAGCAGATCTCTACACAGTAACATGATATCCTTGGCACCTGTATCACCATTGTCCACTGTACTGCAGCACACCGATCAAACGGTATGCTTTAAAAATTTACCTCACTATCTCAGAATCTTACTGTTACCAAGACTGCATGCCACAAATACATTTTCTTAATAACAAATTTGCATGTGGATTTATAAACCAACTATTTACTGACTGTATTTCAGAACTGTAATACTGCTAGTAGCATCAGGTAAAGAAGGTGCAATTCATGCCTGTTCTATTCAAGTCATGTAAAGTAGGCTTATTGTAACTTCGACCATTAATAAGGTACACAGTAAAAAAGAAACAATGTTCTTACAGGACCATTGTGTTCCTCCAGAACACAACAGCACAAAAAACAAACACAAAAACTCCACAAGACAACATAAGTGCAGACAGAAAAATACACAGAATACAAACAGAGCAAGACATAGAGAGCAACAAAAACACACGAGAAATAAAGCAAAGGAAAAGGACACCATTTAATGCAGTTGTAAGCAATCAAAAAATAGCCTTGAAGCTCAATACCTGAGCACTTATATTTTATGGTTTAAAGGACCAATGCTGGAGCTACAAATGTACTAAGAAAGCTAAAAAGTAATGGAGGTCTATACTCAAAATCCTGAGGGTGTGGAGACATCTAGCACTTATATCTCATGGGTTAAGTTCTAAAGTTTGGGAAGCCAGGTGTGAAAACCAAACATATCCCCCTAGTGTGGATAGGATTCTCTGAACTGATTCTTTATTGTGTCAAAAAATGGGGTTACAAAACAGTTACAAACAGACTGCTGGGTTGTTATCCCTTACGAAAGTTCCACACTGCAAGTACTTTGACCATTTTACTGAACTTAGGGTTCTGGGAAACCTCCATGACAGAGGCATAAACAAATCACTAACGATGAGAATAAATTGTTTACTATTAACCTAATGTTGTAAACATAACACGGATAGTATAAATGTATCTTTTCTCACTGATGGGTCACTCACTGTGGGTCAGACATTTCTCCTTGTTTACTCTTTGACTTTTGATGCTCCATCGCAGGGTGTTGTTCTCCGAAAACACACACTGCTCCTATAAACAGGTAATCGATTAGAAACACACTCAGGAAGCAGAAATTAAATGGCCAGCATCTCAAACCGCATATTATAACAAAGAGTGCACCACCTTTCGATGCATTACACTTTAAATTGCTCCCATGCTCTACAACTTAGCACTCCATCAGGCTGAATGCGGTATTATGCATGGCACCTGTATTGTAATGTTACACTGTTTAATGTGCAAATGTACTTAGTATTTATTTCATTACAATGTTACACTGTTTAACGTGTAAATGCACTTAGTATTTATTGTACTATAATGTTACACGGTTTAATGTGTAAATGTATGTAGTATTTATTATATTGTAATGTTAATTATGTTAATTGTCTGCAATAGTCTGCCATTCCTGCCCTGTACACGCTTGTGTAGTGTTGCTATATATGTTTTAAATACGTTTAATACGCAGTATTGTGTATATGAACATGTAATTTGTACATTTATAAAAGTTTATGTAGGAAACAGCGACAACTACTGTCCAAACCGGTTAATCAGCGCTACAGGAGGTAAACACCTGAATCACGTGACCAGTGCCGCGCCACATTAAAAAAAATGTTTTGTTTTAAGTTTATGAAAAGAAGGTTCCGTCTCAGCTGCCCCACTCACTGGTTTACTGTTTACTCGGGTTTTTAACCAGATTCCTCTCGTTCTGTCTGTTCAGATACACAGATACACTCCTGACCCACGATGACGTGTTCCTGAATGTCAACTCGACCCACCACTAAACACACAAACGCTCTCTCTCTCTCTCTCTCTCTCTCACACACACACACACACACACGGTAGCTGCTTTAACCCCCACCTCAGTAACCCGTATTTGAGTTAGTTTCCTCACCTTTATAATTTCTGAACGCTGACATTGCCTGTGTTCGTTCCTCTTTCATTTTCCACTGCCTTCTCTGATCAAACAAACTTCCGCCAGTGATGATTCCAACCACGTGATTTCTGGCAAAACGAAACTAAATAGCAGGAGAAGATAAACATACAAAATCATTTTTTCTTTCTTTTCCCTGTACGGTTAAATACAGCACAGTATGTAATCAGTGCAGTCTATAATTAAAAAATACAGTGATTGTTTAAACGTGAATAGGGTGTACACATTAACAATAAGCTGGACTGGTCTAAGAACTCTCCACACACATGAAGAGTAGTAAAAGTAGACTGTACCTCCTACTTCTACAACTCCTCCCCTGTCACACACTCACCTGTGGAAAGCCATTTGAGCATTTATTCTAATAACCTTGATATCAAGCCAATTTCTCTGCACTAGTTTAGTCGACGACTATGCCTTACTAATTCAGCAAAAGTGTACACCTGTCTACATGTACGAGCAACTAGATAACAAGTGAAGCTCTAAAACGATTACTTGTAAACATGTGTAACAGTTTAGCGTTTAGCGTTATGTATTACTAGGCGCTCCATGACCATGCCTCAGATGCCTCAGGCATGTGCTGCTTGGGGCTGTACAAACCTAGTGTGGTCAACTGGTGTGGCCCACTTTAATTTTATTATTAAAAAGTCCCTGTGTTTGTTTTTTATCCCCCTGTAGTATCAAAAATAGTATTGAGTATCAGGACCAACCTTAGTATCGGTATCGAGATAAATTTCAGTATCGTGATAAGCCTGTAACACAGTGTGGGAGAAAGAAAGGAATAAGTGAAATGTTTTTTTTTTGTTAAGTCCATGTGAATACAATAAAATGTTTGTATTTTTGTAATTGAGTCTTATTTTTTTATCAGAAAACCATGTCTACCTGCATTAGTTTACATGGTGCTTTCAGATCGTGTGAACTTGTAACACCGTCTGTAATGCAACGTCTGCCCTATATGTCTATGCCAGGGGTGTCCAAACTTTTTGCAAAGAGGGCCAAATTTGATAAAGTGAAGATGTCCAGGGACCAATAGCTTCTTCTGACATTTTTTAACCACAAAAGTTATATGAAAATACTAGGGCTGTGAGTAGATTAAAATATTCAATCACGATTAATCTCATGTTTGTCGTAGTTAATTTGCGATTATTCGCACCTATACGTCTGTCCTAAACATACTGTTTTAATACTCTTATCAACATAGGAGCAGACATATGTTTGCTTTGTGAAGGTTTATGTTTATTAATGCCAGTCAATACTCTCAACAACATTTTTTCCAATAATAGTCTTACACACATACGTGCATACATTTCTACATATATATTCATGCTGGGCAACGATTACAATTTTAATCGCAACTAATTGCATGGTTTTAATCACAATGTTGTATGCAAAATTAAATAATTAATTCAAATCTAGTGTGTTGCACATCTTTATTTTTAAAGAAGCTTTTTTAGCAGCAGAGTCTGTTTAACACAGTCACACAGTTACAGTTCAAATATTTCTGTAAATCTCAACTTAAACATTAATGTAATCAAATCAAAAATAAAACCAAAACTATTCACCACTGCAGGGTATTCACGTTTTAACTAGCCTGTTATTGAAAAACAAGTTCCCCTCAGAGTCCAGCAGCTGTAAAGGGGACCTACTCCATATGAAAGTCTCTGTATCTGAATAATAAAAAATACTCTTGTCTTAACTCTTGACTTTTCTACAACTTTTGTTGTTTAGATATTGTTTGGCAGGTGCTGTTTAAGTATTACTAGACAGATGTTGTGTAGGTGCACCGAATGTGCAGTATTTTGGTTAAATAGTGGACATGGATTTAAGCTTCTTTACAGGTTTAAGAAACAGTTGTGGACTACTTGAGCACTGATGTACGTCGCTCTGGATAAGAACTTCAGCTAAATGCAGTAAATGTAAATGAGTTACTAAAGTCACATTTGATGGAATGGTCAGGCGTCTTATATGGACAAAAGTAATGAGAGCACTGTAAGTGTCGGCTGGTTTTCGCGGGGATCAGGCGTCCCATTACTTTTGTCCATATAAAATGGCTCATCGCTTGCATTACCTCTGGGAACTTTCAAAATAAAAGGATTTTTGAAAACCTGCATTAAGGCGCAATAAAATAATTGTCGGCATTAAGTAAATAATGCGGTAATAATGCGTTAACTTTCCCATGGCTAGAAAATACACACTGTTATAAAACAATTTTCATTGTCACAATAACCTTTATTTTTCAAATGTAACCAAATATAAGCCACTCAGGCAGACTCTAAAAACACAATTCTGCCTTTCATTCGTATCTGGAGAGTCAGATAACACTGAACAAGCTGCATAGAATACCTTAAATTTCCATGGGTTTGATCAATATCTTTGCCTCATGAACATTTTAAATAGGAGTTATAAGTAATGCAAAGTGCTCCGTAATCATTTGTGGTACATAACATCAATAGTTATAACCAGCGAGCCATAAATAACACATTATATGACCGACTTTGGACATGTCTGATGTAAATGCGTGTAAGTAAGAACATGTTTTGTGCCGTTTGTACGGTCTTTTTAACTCATACAGTGCTGTTCCTTTATTAAAGTATGTGTATGTTCAATTAAGTAGAATTCAGTTTTTATATGGCGCTCTTGACACTTGATGTTGCCCTAGAGCAGCTTTGCTAATGCAAAACCGAGGGCGATGGAGGAAACCTCGGGAGGAACCGAGACTGAAAATAAGAACCTGTTCTCCTCTGGTCCACAGCAGAGAGCGACAATAAGAGGCCTTAGTGGACAGACTTAATCACAATTAGCAGACATTATCTAACAGAGCAGGACCAGGGTTTGTAGTGGTAGTTTTTGTAGATGTTGCCCCTTTTGGAGACTAAACCAGGAGTCTCTGTCAAAAGTTCCATAGAAATAAAACTGACTCTGGCGGATGCTGCTCTGCTGGAGGCCTGATGTTTGATCTCATTTGGAGTGGTGACCCAGAAAACGGCCATAACAGCCAGAAAGTGTGTGTGTGTGTGTGTGTGTGTGTGTGTTTGTTTGATTTGAAGGGTTTAATGTGAGTGTGATGGAGTGGAATTACAGTGTTCTTCATTGCAACCCCTTTTTTTAGTCCAGGACTCGGATCCTGCTGTCGAGAGCGAGACAGAGCTGTCCTGGGCTGGAAAAAGATCTAGGGACTGTTTAAGCCACATATACAGTTCCCCATGGAAAGGCTGGAGCTACTACAGTCGCTCAGTACAGCATCCGATCCAGGAGGAGTCGACACACATCAGCGGCTGATCCAGAAATGATCTAAAGTGATCTAAATGATCTAAACTTCTCGGTAGTGTTTATACAGATTCTTGTCATCAGAGAAAACTAAAATTAACGTGCTAAAAAAGGCCTCCTTCGATCAGAACTGAGAATGAATCTTCTGTCAGGGAGGTTTGGGTGGACCTAAGGGATCAGAGCACCACTTCCTAAAATTCGACCAAAATGAGAGCGACTAGAAGAGGTAAAAAAAAAGCCTCTTGAGAGAGAAGATCAAACACTCTCACTCACACGCAGGGTTCTAGGATTAACACGGTAAGTGGAAATTACTGAGCTGTGTTTCAGCTAAACTCCGGTGCACGTATATTCACATTCTTTCCGGGACGGGAAGTATACATAATTGTGACGGTATCCTAAAGGTTGCTGGGTCCGAGCCAAAGGGAAGGGGATCCAGGAAACTCCTGATGGGAAGAGCCCGTAGCCGGAGCTCGGCATGCCGGAGAAAAGTGTATCAGGGTGGAAACCAATGGTGCGATAAGGTATTCATGGACAGGAGGGTGTGATCGGTCGAGTAAACAAAGTTATCAGTGACGAATGGCCCTGTCGGACCTGCAGGGTCAATAAAATTCAATAAAGCTCCCTGTCACTCTCGGGGTCACTTACTGGATGTCACCCTGGATTATTAACCCTTCAGCTTCCATTGACGCTTAATCACTGAACATTGTAATACCACCACACACAGTGTACTTAAAATGTTACCCCTGAAAATACGCTAAACCCCATAATTTGAATTAACCTAGAAATTAGGTTAAAGGCCTGAGTGTGAAATCCTTTAATCTTAAATTAAAGGCGTTAATTCAGGAGATTCTATTATTTAAGGGGCAAATTTGAAAAAGAAAAGGGAAAATTCAGGAGTTTTAAACCCCTAATCAGCCTTAACCTCTTATTATATTGGAAATTAAGGTCAAAATGAAGAGGTTTGGTTTCGTAGTATGTATTTGAACTCTCAATGTGACAATTCAGTTTAGCTGAGATTCAGATCTTTAGGTCTGTATTTACACTCTTCAACATCCAACACTCAATCCATCTCTAAATCACACTAAACCTTTAGGCTGTGTCCCAATAAGATTTCTTTTCAATCAGTGGGCCCTGATTTCTCCTGATCTGGAACTCACATCTTCTTAAAGATATCAGTGTATCGAACCAGCCTGTGGACCCACTGGATAAGCACTCCAGGATGGAGATCCCTGACTCCTGCAGTGAAGGAGGAATCTCTGACCCACAGTGAGTATCTACCATGTTTCTGACCAAGCAAGTTTCCATAAGCTATTCTTTTAAAGCAGGTGCTTTGGGTGACTTCCAATGCCCCAGAATCACTAATGAGGTGGAAATTATCCCATTGTGGTTAGTAGTAGTAGGGATCCTGGTCTAGATTAGTGCAGAAGAATTCTCCAGGATCTTTTTCCAGTTGGCAAGAGGGTGAAGATTCCATGAGAGGGGTGGAAAGTGTCACCCAGAATACCTTTAGTCTTATGGATGTAGCACTTGTGGTAGTGGATGTTGGTGGTGGGTGCAGAGGTCATGTCATGGGCATGTTTCCTTACCGGCCAGTGAGGCTACTGGTCAGAGCACTCTTTATAATCCCCCTGTACAAAGTTGTGAGGATGGAATGACTCTATCCTTAGTTACTGTCATGCAGCAAAGAGTCACCATGGGTCCTCCTGAAATCCATGGTCATTTCATTAAATGGCACTGACAGAAGAGTCTCTGCACTCTATATCCATGGCTGTAATTCTTGTCTGAAATCGTTTGATCTGTGTTTGAAATATGATTTGTTAGATTTTATACTGCAGGCCCCTTCCCTACACCAGTGCTGCCAGCTCTTGCTTTATTGCTTCGCTCCTAACAATATCCAGCTGCTCACAATCAGGGGAGGAGCACCCATTACAAGCTTCCATGGTAGAAGCCCTTTTTCATTCAAAGCAACTTTAAAGCTACATACAAAACACACAACTGGCGTGAAATCAACCCGTTTTAGCAGTGACCAAAACTAAGAAAAATATGTGCATGTTTGGGAAACGTTATAACGGGGTTGTGTCATGTAATCATCCTTTTCCCAAGATCTCCTCAGCACATGTCCAAACCATCTCACTTCTCTGACTTTTTCTCCAAAAACTCCAGCTGTCCCTCTAATAAACATTCCTAATCCTGTCCAACATTTTCAACTCTGCCACCTCCAGTTCTGTTTCCTGTCTTTGCGTCAGTCCAGCACTGGTCCCATCAGCAACCCTCGCCCCCACCCCCTTCCCCGGGAACGACAGCTTGCTGGGCCGGTCTCGGCTCAAAATGCCTGGTCCGATTTTTAGTCCCAGTCCAGCCCTGCCTGTGACAAATCACTCCTGCCACTTTTCTCCACACAGTCCACCCTGCCTGCACACTCTTCTTCACCTCTCTTTCACACTTCCCATTACTGTTGAGCATCTGAACTCCTCCACCTTCTACAGCTCTTCTCCCTCCATCCTCATTGTTCCACTGTCCTCCGTCTCATTCACATACAGGTATTCTGTCTTGGTCCTACATACCTTCATTGCTCTCCTTTCCAGAGCATCTCTCCATCTCTCCAGGGTCTCCCCACTCTCATGTCACCTCTCTTACTCTTCCTCCTCTCCTCCCCAGCTTCACTCCTCACCTCCTACTCATCCTCCTCTCCTCCTCCCTCACTTCTCCTCTCCTATGCCTTCCCCCTCTTCTTCTTCTTCTTCCTTCACCCAACAGTATCCCAGTTTCCCCAGCACCCTGTTGGGTAACAGTACTGGTGCCGGTTGTTGTTAACTGGGGCCTTGACCAGCTGAATTATAAAATCATATCAATATTAAAGGATCAGGACATGGCTACTAATCATGATGAACTGCTCTTAGGGTAAAAAGAGCAGGATCTCCAGTGTCCAGCTGTGTGTCTATGAAGAGCGACGGGTCCATGGGGATCCCTCCTACATTCAGTAGTGGACTTGCAAGCTCTGACCCAGAGTAAGATTACTTTAGCTTCATTTACCATTTTAGTTCATACTAAATATAACATGTTCAGTTAGAACATGTTAAGAATGTATTTTTTGTGTGATGTTTCCAGATTACAGACGGGAAGAGCAGCTTCTCCCGTGCTCAGCTGTGTGACTATGAAGAGTGATGGCTCCATGGGAATCCCCCCCACCTTCAGCCGTGGACCTACACCCTCCAGCTCACAGTGAGTAATTGTCCTCCAGAGTAACCCTCTACCCACTCTGGATAAAATTGCTGATGCTTAACTGGGCCTTGTAGCCAGTTTTTGGGCGTGTCTAATGTAGTTTTGAGGAAGTGGGCTGTAAATATATTGACATGAGATTGTCTGAAAAATTGTATAAACTCCCATGTATTAGAAACACACAGTTATAAATGTGTTATATTTATTTTACATGATATATTTTTACCACCTATAACAGAATCTCTTAAAGCAGGCCTATTAATGTTTTGTCCAATGTGTGCATGACCCCACAAACCACATGCATTCCTGCTGAAAGATATGTTTTGGATTTACTTTCCTACAAATAGTGTGATTTAGATTCAGACATCTTAGACTTGCATTTGCAGTCACTGCTATGCAAGCATAAAGTGCTACATCTGGTTCTGGCATTGGGAAAAAGTGGTGAAAGAGTATCCATGTATCCTGTTTGGTGTCCGAATGTACCCTATTGGACCAAAGCTTCCATTCTTGAAGCAGTAGCAGGGCTCGCAAAATCGCTAGCCCAACGTCCCTGGGCTATTGTGTCTTCCAGTCGGGCTACCACAATCTATCTCAGCCCTGAACGTCGGGCTATCATAGGAAGGAAAAATATATGTCTTTTGGATTGTTTCGCAAATGTAGCTGGGTAATTATTTCTTTTTCGGGCATCGATGAGCCACTGTCAATATGTGAAATTCACATATTGAATCAATATGTTTGAATTCGCACGTTTTTTACTTTCACTAGGACAACTAGATTAGTTTATTTATTTAAAAGGTATATTTCTGTGTAAAGTTATCATAGTGTTATTACGATTCCCGGTCCCGCCCACTCCCGCTTACATTTTTTCCAGTCCCGTCCCGATCACGTTATTAATAGTGATTTTGTTTCTGTTCAATTAGAACCAAATATTTGACCTGATTATTGTAAGTTTATACAGGTGTTGTAATTTGTGTTTTAACAGTTTTTTGATCGATGTTTTGTTTCCTTTACAATATTATGCATTAAAAATATAAAATCTCTTTTATATTCGGGCTACTCAAATTTATTTTGGGCTACCAAAAACTGAGGCGTGCATGCCCGAAGGGCTACCAAGGGTTTTGAAATTTTGCGAGCCCTGAGTAGCCAGGAGGTACCAGCAGGACAAAAGGGCTGCAGCAAAGGCAGTCAGGCAAAAACCTAAATATCGAAGAAGTTTTGGAAGGTGTTTTAGTTTTCAGGTTCTGGCGAGCAACGATGCCTTGTAAGGATACTAAAGTGAACATGAACAATTTGTAACATGTGAACATGGGAAGCAGGGTGTGGGGACAGTGCCTTGATCCAGGGTACTGGGATTCCTGGTATTCGACCTACAGCCTTCCAGTCAGAGAGACAACTCCCTAACCACCAGGTCACATGCAGCCCCAAAGCTTAATGACCCATACATGGATTGACCTTGTTGTCTTAATCAAAGTGAGAGCTGACAATCTCAAGTTCAGGGCTGCCCCTTGTCTCCGAATCTGTATGTAATTTTCAAGGCACAGTCAAAGGGTGGAGGGTGTCCAGTATGCTGATCATTTTTTTTCAACTAAATGTATATTTATTTAAACAAAATAGCAATAAATGTAATGAAATGCTTTTATTTTAGCAAAGTGGCCCAGTACTGCCTATACATTCTTCTCTTTAGATGTGTAGATTTCAGGGAATAATCTAAAATCAACATCAGTTTGATGCCACTTTTATAAGCAATTTTCTGTGATTTGTGTTGATGGTGTTTGTGTTTCCTGTCAGGAAGCCCTTCGAAGAAAAAGCACTTCAGACACAAACCCAGACTTCACAGGAGGGAGCTGGAGACCTGCAGGAGGATTCTTACCAACCAGTGGTCAATGTCCTGCACAAAGTCTCAAAGAGACACAAAATCAACATGAAGACAATTTTTGAGAGCTTATTTGAGGGAATCAAAACAGAAGAGAATAAAACACTCCTGAACAGGATTTATACTCAGCTCTACATCATAGAGGGAGAGAGTGGAGGAGTGAATAAGGGACATGAGGTTCTACAGATGGAGAAAACACCCAGGAAAAACCTACAGGACACTTCGATCAACTGCTTGGACATATTTAAACATACAGATGATCCTAGAGGAGAAACAAACGTGAACAGTAGAGCTGTTAGGGCTAGAGGTCTCAGACACAAAGAAAGAAAAGATGATGAAAAGTCAAAAGAGAAAAATCTCAGAGCAGTTCTGACTAAAGGCATCGCTGGAATCGGAAAAACCGTCTCTGTGCAGAAGTTCATTCTTGACTGGGCTGAAGGAGAAGCTAATCAGGATGTGGATTTCATGTTTGTTCTTCCATTCCGGGAGCTGAACTTGATTAAAGATGATCAGCTCAGTCTTCATGGACTTCTGTGTGACTGTGTGTTTATCTTTGATGGTCTGGATGAAAGCAGAATTCCACTGAACTTTGAAGAGTGTGAGAAAGTGTCTGACATCACCATGACATCATCAGTGGGAGCGTTGATGACGAACCTGATCAGAGGAGAT
>JBBJLR010018609.1:0-13281 GCA_037577145.1 Brachypetersius gabonensis
AGTGAAAGGAAAGGTTTGGTGAAAAGTTTTCAGCCCTCTATACACGCCAATTCCTTCCTACAGCCCTGGGGGCTAAGGCTAAGCTCTCCCTGTCTTTCCGTCCTAGAGACGTCCCTGTTTCACAATAGGTATATATCCGCGCTAAAATATCAAAGTGAAAGTCATCATAGCTTGCATAGTATAGACCCAGCTCCCAACTCAACTTTGTGAATAGATTAACGGCAATACTTTATTTATCGCCCGATAAGAGTCTCACGTTAACGCAGCACGTTAACGCTGATAACAGCCCACCACTAATATATATATATTATATAGATAGATAGATAGATAGATAGATAGATAGATAGATAGATAGATAGAGTAACCCCTCAGCATAAATACCTTATTTCTTGCCACAGCATAAATACAGTTCTACATAACAGTGATGAGGCAGAACATTAATATGATGGCACACTTGTCCAACTTGCTGTTTGGTGAAAGTATTAAGGCCTTCTCTTGGAGGCTTACCAGCTGACAGAAGTGTCTGGATAAGCTTTGGAGAAGAGCGTCTGCTAAATGCCGCAAATGTAAACAAACGTGTCATTAAGGCAGAGACTTTACTCAGCAGTCCACAATGATTAGCATAGGTCATTTTCCTGGGCTCCTTTACATTCAGAACTCCATCACCATATCACCATAGCAACAAGCCCTCTAAAGCAAAAAGAAATAAAGCATTCTGATCCTCTTGACAGTGGTCCACTGCCCTCACCGAAACACTCATTGAGGCCCAGACCACAGGCTGTTTGCCAAAACCATGATCGTGACTTATTTTCCCTTTGGTGAAGGCCAAGCCCGCGTGCGGTGCGTTTATGAACACAGGTTCTAAGTGCTCCCACTTTACTAATAATATTATGTTAAAAACAGATTTGAGGTTTATTACTTAGAAGCCGTTCTTATAGCTGGTTGTGTCCAAAAAGGGCGTGGACTTTTGGCCTGCAAGCCATGGAACAGATTATTGATATGCAGGACAATCGTTTAATGACTGAAAGTGAATTGTTCCCGGAGAGAGCCATCGTGGATGGTAGAATTAACATTGGAAATCAAATAAAAATGTTGTTAAACTGTTTCAATTATTACATTATATTTCATTGATACAAAAATATTTCCTTACTCTTATTTTCTTATTTAAGTTGCATTTATGGCCATCATGATATACAATGTAAACAAGATATGTTCTGCAATCATGCTTTAGGGCTTTTTTTCATGCTAGGATAACGCTTCTCTATCCTGTGTATTTTAATGCACAACATCGCCAGTATCAGCGGTAATTGGTGACTCTTTTTTGTTTGCAAATGGTTGAAACCCTTACCTTGACCTTAACCTTAACCCTAACCCTAACCCTAACCCTAACCTTAACCTTAACCTGAACCTTAACCCTATCCCTAACCCTAACAGTCACCAGTTAGTACAGATATTGGCTGTGTTACGCATCGCACATTCAAAAACGGTAGTGAAGCCCTAAAAAAGCCCTAAAGTGTGATTGCAGCACGTCTTTTGATTAAATTGTGTTTCATTGTGGCTCCACAAAAAGTCGTGAGATTGGATCGACATGACTTGGGTTGACATGACTTGAAACTCAGACTTCAGATTCAACTGGGACTCACTGCTCAGGTTCACACCTCAGACTTGAGGCAGTACAGAAACTGTAGACTTGACTCAGGCTCACATAAATTAACTGAACCAACAGTGTTCGTATCATATTGCATGTAATTTTCATGTACTTTATACACTTATGGACCAGGACGACAAAATGTCTCATTTATTTTGAAAGAAAAACACAGTCTTTGCTGTTGTTTTATTATACAAATAACTGGCTGCAACATATCACTGACATATTTTGATTGGGTGCATTATTCAGTCCTCGCTGCACTTCATTCAATTGTAGTGCACGGAGAACACTGATGTAACATCCAGGGTAATTTGGGCCTCTCGCCGTTTACACGGCGGAGTGATCTCACCCCTATGGTCAACTCCACATTGGGCCCAGAAACAAAATGCGCTGGCATTCTGACAGACCGCCCCGAAACACTATATTTGGTATTTTGTCCTGCAGGTGATGTGATTTATTTTGGAGCTTAAAGAGAGTGGCCCCTCCAGTACGCCAAAAAGTCAAATTCACTTAAGTCCTGTGGTTTTTAGGCAATGTGCGTTGAATTAACAGGAAGCTGTTTAGTTCTAGTGTTTCTCTCACTCATGCCTGGTATCTAGTGTCTCATTTCGGCTATAAATGATGTACAGCTGTCTGGTGGGCAGAGAGAAGGGCAATTTCTAGGAATTTTGTGTCATCTCTTAAAGCATCGGCAGAATTTGATAAGCAATGCTGTTTTTCCTTCAGAGCCTGACTCAACAAGAAGATTTTATATACTTTGGCTAGGTAGACTAGGAACTCGCTTTTCTAGAACCTTGATTTATTGCGTCCTGTCAGACTTGCAACAAAAAAGAAGATCTATGAAGGCTATGTCTATAAGATGAAGACATCCATAACATGTGATAATGCATTAATAAGGCATAATAAACAACTTAAAACTAATGATGGGGTTAAAATATCACATATCTATCAGTAAGCATACACATTCTTTAACTTTGTTTGAAAAAGACTGCAATGAATGGAGCTTATTACATACCACAAAAAATACCTTATGTTTCTTTACATGTCTGTATAATGCTATGTAAAGTGACAGAATAACATCTAAATAAATGAGTGAATAAATAAACATACCCACATGGGTTTACAGACAGGTGGTACCGTAATTTCAACAGTAATACAACGGTAAAAGAGTAAACTGAGTCTCGTATTTTTTTTCTCTCAGTAATAGTATTAAAAGAAAATAAAACAATGATTTTGTCACAGTGGGGGTCAGAATGAGCGGTGAACTGTGCCCAATGTGTAACGTGGTGGAAGAGCTTAAATGTGAGATCCACAGAGAAGCCGGTAAGCCACGCAGTTATTCTAAGAACGCTCCTAAGGGAGTTAGAGTTCACACCAAGATGAACCCGCGCTCTATACACACACACACTGATAGGAATATAAACAGACTCCGAAGAGTCAGAGTACTCACGGTACCGGAGAGATGATTAGGAGATGAGTTGGAGGGACACTTGGGCATGAAGCCAGCAACTTCAATGTCAGTGTAAAGAACTGTCACTTACTTCCTGTTTATATACCTGACGTGAGTCATCTCCGTGCCTCGTGACGTCACGTGATCAGGTGTGTGTGACAGTATCCCCCGCTCTAGGACCGGCACCCGGCGGACCAGGAAGGGAGGACACCCGACGACGGTAGTCCTGGATGAGGATCTTGTCGAGAACGAACCGGCCGGAAATCCAGGACCGTTTCTCCGGGCCGTAGCCCTCCCAGTCGAGGAGGTACTGGGTACCACGACCATGGCGTCGCGAGTTCAGGATCTGCTGGACCGTGTAGGCAGGACCACTGTCAATAATCCTGGGGGGCGGCGGAGCAGGATGCTGGGGAGACAGAGGAGAGAAAATAACAGGTTTGAGTTGGGAAGTATGGAACACGGGATGGATCCGCATGTGGGCAGGCAGCTGGAGCCAGTAGGTGATAGGGTTGAGTCGGTGGGTGATCTTGTAGGGCCCCAGGAACCGTGGGGAGAGCTTCTTAGACTCAGTGTTGAGGTTAATGTGCCATGATGAGAAGTATACTCTGTCACCTACATGGAACAAACATCCCGGTGAGTGCCGCCGGCAGTGTTGGGTGGTGTAACGTGGGTTGGCCTTGGTTATAGCCCGACGAGCTTGGTTCCATACCCGGCCGCACCTGCAGACCAACACTTGGGCAGACGGGACCTCCACCTCCGGTTCCTGATGGTCGAACATGGGTGGCTGGAACCCATAGCAGACTTCAAAGCGACTGAGCCCGGTGGCAGAAGACGACATCAGGTTGTGGGATAGTTCCGCCCACAGGAGGTAGTCTGTCCAGGAGCGCTGACGATCCGTCATCCAGTTGTTGGTTGGCCCGCTCCGTCTGGCCATTAGTCTGCAGATGGTACCCAGAAGACAGACTGGTGGTAGTATGGACCAGACGGCAGAAGGCCTGCCAGAACTTTGCCGTGAACTGGGGCCCTCTGTCCGAGATGATGTCCTTGGGGAACCCATGCAAACGGACTACATGCTCTAATAGGAGTACGGCCGTTTCCTTAGCAGAGGGGAGTCCGGGAAGGGCTATCAGATGAACAGCCTTGGAGAACCTGTCCACGATGGTGAGGATGGTGGTTTTACCCCGAGACTCGGGCAACCCCGTGACGAAATCCACTGCTATGTGGGACCAAGGACTTTGAGGGACGGGCAAGGGATGTAGTTCACCAGGTGTCGGAGTGTTGGGGCAGGTGGAGCAAGCCAGTACAAATTCCTCAAATTCCTTGGCGTCACAAGCCAATGGTGGGCCACCAAAAGGCCCGTCTGAGGAGGGAGAGACCCGGATGGCCGGCCACAGCGGACGAGTGGGCTCAAAGGAGCGCCTCCTGGCGAACAGCAGAGGGCACGTACAGCTTCCCTGTGGGAGTCTCGGGGGGAGGAGCCTCCAAGGCCTGTTCTCGGCACACCCTCTCTTCTAACCCCCACCGAAGCGGAGCAATGATTATCTCCGGAGACAGGACAGGCGCGGGATCCGCCCGGGGACTCTCAGCCTGGACCTGGCATTAGAGGGCATCAGCCTTGGTGTTCTTGAACCCCGGGCGGTATGAGATGGTGAAACGGAACTATTCAAAATACAGTGCCCACCGCGTCTGCCTGGGGTTGTAGATTTTTGCCTGGCGAAGAGTAGTTAGCTTCTGGTGGTCCGTCCAGATGGTGAATGGGTCACTGCCACCCTGGAGCCAATGACGCTATTCCTCCAGAGCCCACTTGATGGCAAGCAACTCACGGTCCCCCACCCCATAATGTCGCTGCGTGGGATTGGATTTTCTGGAGAAGAAGCAACAGGGGTGTTGCTTCCTGTCTGGACCCTGCTGTGAGAGGACGGCCCCTACGCCCACATCGGAGGTGTCCACCTCGACAACGAATGGCAAATCTTGATCAGGATGAATGAGTACAGGTGCTGACGTGAAGAGAAGACAGAGGTGACGGCAGGCTGAGATGGCTTCGGGAGTGAGGCTGAAGGGTCCGGTCTTGGGCTTGGTGAGAGCAGTAAGAGGAGCTGCAACCGAACTGAAGCCCCGGATGAATCGCCGATAGAAATTGGGGAACCCCAGAAAACGTTGCAGCTGTTTAAGCGAGGTGGGTAGGGGCCACTCTCGTACAGCCTCCAGCTTCTGGGGATCCATGGCTACCCCCTGGGAGGAGATGACGAAACCAACGAAGGTAGTGGAGTGCTGGTGGAACGCACATTTTTCCAGCTTGCAGAACAGTTGGTGGGCCAGCAACCTCTTTTACACTGCTCTGACATGCTGGGTGTGCTCCTCTAAATTGTTAGAATATATGAGTATGTCGTCCAGGTAGGCAAAAGCCCACCTACCCAGCATGTCACGAAGGATGTCAGAAATAAACTGCTGGAAGACGGAGGGGCTATTACATAATCCAAAAGGCGTTTTGTAGTGGCCGGTTGGGATTATGAAGGCCGTCTTCCACTCATTTCCCTCTCTGACACGGACGAGGTTGTACACACTCCGAAGGTCCAACTTAGTGAATATTTTAGCACCAGAGAGAGAGTCCAGGGCGGTGTTTATGAGTGGGAGCGCATGACGGTTTTTGATCGTGACGTCATTCAGCCCCCGATAGTTGACGCAGGGACGGAGGCCCCCGTCTCTCTTCTTTACAAAGAAGAATCCCACAGCCGTGAGAGATTTAGAGGGGCGGATGGTCCCGTGACGGAGCCCCTTGGCGATGTACTCATCCATCGCCCGCTGCCCCTCCTTAGAAAGTGAGTAGAGGCGGCCGCAAGGTGGTACCGCGCCCGGCAGGAGCTCAATGGCCAGATCGTAGGGGCGGTGCGGCGGCAGCTTGGTGGCATCCTTTTTGGTGAAAACGCCTGCGAGATCGCGATACGGGACGGGAATGGTTTACAGGTCGATGTCGGAGGCCTCGGACTCCCCAGAGCACATCCCAGGCGGCGCCGGAATGCAGAGTTCACTGCAGGTCGGTCCCCATTGGAGGATTTTGTTAGGTGACCAGGAGATGATGGGGTCGTGACGCACCAGCCAGATCTTCGAGTGACATGGTTCAGTGATAGAGTGAATAGGGCTGGTGGAGAGGGGACAACCGTCAACGGCTGTGATTTGGACCGGTTGGGATAACGCCTCGGTGTTGAGTCCCAACTGGGTAGCATAAGCGCGATCAATGAAATTACCAGCCTCTGAGGATCTGATCAGTTTGTGACCCAGAAGGAGACTCACCTGAACGACGAATTGGGAAACGGATAACAGGCAGGAGGCGTGAACCAGCCGACCAAGTGATTTCCTCCCCCTCCTCACTTGGTTGACCCGTTTCCCGGGCGGAGAGGACAGGTGGTGATCGGGGGAGGCGCAATAGGCACAGAGCCCTTCGCGGAACTGCTGTTCCTTCTCCGTCGCAGACAGGGAGGCCCTAACTGCATGGGTTCCCCGGCTCCGCTGGAATGGGCCTCTGTGGCAGGCGGTGGGGTCCGGTGAGTCGGGGCCATGGGCACGTAGAAGGTGGGCTCCGCAGAGCAAGCCGGCACGCGAGGTTTTGGGGCACTTGCGAGGCGGAGTTCAACTCGCAAGCACATCTGGATGAGCCCCTCCAAGGAGACAGGTAACTCACGCGCTGCCAGTTCATGCCTTAGCTTCGTGGATAAGCCCTCGTAGTATGCCGTACGCAGTGCCGCGTCACTCCACGAAGTCTGGACGGCGAGTGTGCGGAACTTGGAGGTGTAGAGACTCACCGGACGATCCCCCTGGTGAAGATGGTACAATCAGGAATCCACCACTACCTCGCTCTCAGGATGCTGGAAGGCGAGCTTCAGCTGTTTAGCAAACTCTGAGTAACTGTGGGTGGTCTCTGTGTCTGAATTGATGACCGCCGTAGCCCATTCCGCTGCCTGCCCGGTAAGGAGGGAAGAGAGCAGGGCAATTTGGCTGCGATCGGTGGAGTAGCATTGCACCTGAAACTCAAAGAGCAGGTTTAAGTTGGTCAAAAACACTTCGCACTTCCCATCCTTACCGTTCCATTTATCCGGGAGGGCAATCTTGGGAAGTGGAGCGGCAGTTGCAGTGGCCACAGCTGGAGGTGGTGGAGAGGCAGCCTGTGGAGTGACAGGTAACCTGGCTGAAATCTGCTGCAGGGTCTGAATGTCATTCATATGCTGATTTACCATCTCACACTGCTGTTTCTTCTCCTCTTTGGTCCAGGACACTGACATTCTGTCATGGTGGGGGTCAGAACGAGCGGTGAACTGTGCCCAATGTGTAGCGTGGTGGAAGAGCTTAAATGTGAGATCCACCGAGAAGCCGGTAAGCCACGCAGTTATTCTAAGAACGCTCCTAAGAGAGTTAGAGTTCACACCAAGATGAACCCGCGCTCTATACTCACACACTGATAGGAATATAAACGGACTCCGAAGAGTCAGAGTACTCATGATACCGGAGAGATGATTCGGAGATGAGTTTGAGGGACACTTGGGCATGAAGCCAGCAACTTCAATGTCAGTGTAAAGAACTGTCACTTACTTCCTGTTTATATACCTGACGTGAGTCATCTCCGGGCCTCGTGACGTCTTGTGATCAGGTGTGCGTGACAGATTTAAACTATTAAAATAAAATAAATGACGACATTATTATTATGAAGATTATACATTTCTTATACACATTAAGGGTGTGAATGATCATTTACATGGCTTGTCCTACTGACATTTAAGACATTTTCAGTCATTTCTAATGCCTACAAATGTACTATAACTTGTCTTGTGGACACAACACTTTAAAAAAGTGATACCTAAAGTCCTGATGAAGACATTTTGGCTCCTTACGCAGCAAAAATCCCAAACTTTTATAGCACCCTGGTGTCCAACTGGACATAAATGACCACTGCAGAAATGGAGACACCATCAACTTTTTAACGTTGCTGTGCAGAAGCTCTCGTCCTCTGACAACTTCACGTCCTGCCTCCACTGAAAAGAGACGTTGCAGCTCGTAAATCCCTCCAGCCATCCAAAGAGCTGCTTTGTGCCAAAGATACTTTTAAAGCTCCGGAGGCTGGGCGTATTTCAGCTGTATTATTATTCCTTTCTGATATTCTCTTTGCAAGGCAAACCTCGTGCATTGAAGTGGTGATTTACTGTTAAACACAGAAAATTCCCCTTAATGGCCATGTAGGCCATAAAGATGACGGTCAGGTTAGCACTATTTTACTAGCACGAGAAAGTGTGTTAGTGGACGCTCGGTTCAGTATTTCACTTTAATTTCCTGCCCTGGAACAGTGGCGGACCCGGCAGGGCATGTGCAGGAACATTATTACAGCAGTCATTCAGCCAGACACACCAGGAGATGAGCTGAAGAGCAATGAGAAAAGAGCGAGAAGGGCCAGGGTGGGGTGGCAGGGGGGTTGGTTGAGGGTCGGAGAGGTCATCTGTTAGTATAGGTTACCAGTTCATCTCAGTTAGGTGACCCTAAGATTTTGATGGATGGATGCCACTCTCCCCAAAGTCCTCTGATTCAATGGGTAAGACTCCCAGTGCTGCATTCACCTACAGCATTCAAGTATAAGGGTGGATTTGCTAGTGACCCTTTAGGATACATTGTGTTTAAATGTAAATAACTTTACAGAAGAGAAATTGACAAACTTTAAGTCTGCCTTCAACTCGGGGCAGATGCAGAGCCCTACAGAGAATAAATAGAGTGGGAACACTTTTCTGAAGCCTTCGTAAGACTACATGAAAGCTACAAAAGTATTGTGACACCTGTTTCTCAGGGTTAGGGCTAGACCCTTGTGGTGAAGGGCTTTATCTTAATGCTAAAGGTAAGACCTTTTGATGATTGTGTCCCAGTGTACATAGCGAGGTCCAAAAAGACATGGTTGGATGAGTTTGGTGTGGAGGAACAACTGGCCCTCACAGAGCCATGACCTCAACCCCATCCAACACCTTTGGGATGAACTGGAACAGAGATTCCGAGCCAGGCCTTCTCATCCAACAGGAATCCCTGACCTCATAAATGCTCTACAGAATGAATGGGCACACATTCCCACAGAAACTCCGAAATCTAACGGAAAGCCTTCCAAGAAGAGTGGAAGCTGTTAGAGCTGCAAAGGGAGAACAACTTCATACTAAAGTGTAAGTATTTGAATGGAATGTTATTAAAGTCCCTGTTGGTGTAATGGTCAGTTGTCCAAATACTTGTGTCCATATGATGTACATTTTTTATGACAACGGACATAACCCTGCATTAACATTTATAAAGTGTTGAAAAGCATCAGTTGTTATTGAGGCTGCTCTCGTCACCCCAGACTGTCTCATGATTACGGATGCTTGTTGGAAAGAGCCTTTGTAATTTGTCATTAAAAGTCTTATGTCATGCAGCCTTATGAGCACTGGCCTACCGTAAAGTATGCAGGGTGACTGATGAGTAAAGTAATGGTAGATGCTGTATGCGACTGGGTATTGCCCTAGACCTCTCCGGTCCACAGGCTCTATGAAATCTCATAACTCTGGCTTTTACAGTCTCCGTGTGATTCACACCTACTGATTCTATAAATCTCCCGGCGATCGCGGCTGCGCGGGCTGAGGTGTGGGCCGGGTCACAGGACGTTTGACTGTTTTGTGGTCACAGCAGTGGGTCCGTAGGCTCCCGGGGGGTCTGTGGGATAGTAAGCTTAGTTGGGGTGTGGGTTCACTCATGGGTGTTTATCACTAGGCCCTAAGGTTCAGCACTATACTATAACGCACGGGCTGTTTAATGAAGACCGCAGGCCTGCAGTGACCGTGACTTCCCCGGACCTGGTGAGAACCCCCCCTCCACAGTATAAAAAAATGACAGCGTCTCAAAAGTTTAGGAAAACAGTCAGATAAAACGGGTCACTTGCCCTGAACATTGAAGTGTGTTATCATGAAGCCTCGGACCAAGTTTAAAGCCCTCTGATCTGCATCTGGGTGTGAGGGTGTAAGGGGCTTTGGCAGCGGACCTAAACAGCCTCTGCAGGACGGCCGACGCAGCGAGACATAACTTCATCTGGGTGTCTGGTGTACTGTTCTTATTGCTGTAATGGAAGTGACGCTCGCGGAGAAAGAATAAATTGGAAACAAATGTAAGAAAGGCCTTTCAGCTTTATCTGATTTTCAGTAATACTAATAAGACCACTTTTGCCCCACTTTGATTGTCGTCAAGCTCTGTTTGGAGTAAGAGACCCCCCTGCGTGGTTTTTGGAAATGTGCACAAGCCATTAAAGGCCTGCCCTGTTTTGAAATTTGAATCACTTTTCAATGTAGAAAAGGTTTAGTTGATGAGAGTGCGGCTGTGTGTTATTGCTGTGGGATCTTCAGCTCTCGGCTTCACGTGTCCTCCACGGTCTGCAAAGCTTCATTTAAAAAATGCCGGACAGTTCTCCTTTCCAAACAGTTGGTAAAGGATAAAGCTCAGACTGAAGCTCTTAAAGGTGCTTTAAACATCTGAAAAGTTTGAGCGCTTTGGCTTTATTCACAAGGCTGGACTGCCACTCTTCTTCTTAAAAACTATTTAAAATGTGTAAATGTCTCAAAGGGTTGAAGGTAAAAACATTAAAACCATTTTTAAACTGTTTTTAAACCTCAAACCCAATACATTTTTAAATTCCATGTTAAACTGGAGAGGCAGAGCTTTCCACTAGTATGCTGTTCGCAATGGTGTGCATCTCCAGGTCAGCTAGAATTTCCTTCTCATTAGGTTAATAGGGATGGGTACGGTTAAGAATTTTACTGATATCGATAATAAAACTGCTTATCTTTATCAATAATCTTTTTGATGCTAATCTCCATAATTTTGTCCAAAAAATAAAACATGAAGACATTTATATTTCACTTACTTTATTATGATGTGTTTTGGAGAAGTAAGGAGCTAGCCAGTATCTTGAGTGTCCTCTATACATAATGAGATAGGAGCTACTGCCAGAAATCACTATGATCATGAACAATTATGTGAGAATGCATGAATACTGGGTAAATACCGATAGCAACACTGTTTTTCCAGGAGCTTATCCATAGTTTGGGAGTGACCAGTCAGGCACCTGTACCGATTGAATACAGTTCTTAATAGTCATCCCTAGGGGTCACTATATACAGAATGAAGATGAGTCATCCTTACACCTTGTCAGGTTTTGTAGTTGCTGTTGTTCTTGGGGAGCCATTTGAAAGAACCACTCAAAGCTGGGATTTATCTTCAGAGACCTCTTCACTCTGCTGTGATATTAGGCAGTGATGAAGGATCATTGAAAAGTGCGATGTGGCTCTGTATAGCTGTATACATTTAAGAATGTGTCAGGAAAAATGTATCTGCAGGCAATAATTCAAAATGTTTTATAGAAATTGTACATAAATATGCTATTTTGACTGTTTTCTTGCTGTTGTTCTACTTGTGATTACTCATGAGCTGAGACTGTGCTGAATCACTGCAAACAGATCACTTGATTGAGGGGCAATACAGTATATCACCAATGAAACACTGATTATATACATGGATTAAAGTTTTCCATCGTTACAACGAAGGGCAGGTAGGCTCTAAACAAGCTTCAGCAGATAAAGTTCTGGTAAGGTTCTCTCTTTCCTTGATTTCATTACGATTTAATTATTCTTCCTAAAAATGAAAATTAACATTATAGTTTCGGCAGTTTGCTTAAATATTGATGGCTGTTTCCCGACGCTTGTTTAAGATGCCAAACTTCATAGTAAGGAGAAAATGATTCCTTAGCATTTAGTGCCGTGTCAGTCTCAAAGGCTTTTAATGTCCCAAAACAAAGACGAGATCATGGGGAAGCATGGATGCGCTTCTGGTAAAGGAAGGTACAGATCAAAAAAATGTATTGATCCAAGAGGAAATTACTTTATAAAGGCAGACAAGGTACGAACCCAGCGCTGAACTGGCCAATTATTAGCCTTAGGTTCTATAGGATTATAAAGTGACTGAGAAAAAAACTGTTAAGCAAACATGCTCACAAACATTTGGCCATGCTTGGCCAGAGTACAAACATAGCAGAACCTCAGTGTCTGGTCTTTTCAGTTCAGAAGAAGATGCAGAATCACTGGAGCTCCATTGTCACTCCTCATGTCTACTACCCAGTATAAGTCTGTGGCTGCAATGACGAACGGGAGAAGAATTTCCTCCGTCCAGCTGCACACCAGTACGGCAGCCATGGAGGCCAGAACCAGAGCAGAGGAGGAGAGGAACATTTTAAAGAGGGGGAGGTGAAAAAAATGACAGAGAAGAAGAAACAACAATGTTTGTTTGAACAATGACTGGCCAGACTGTTCATCACAGGCTTGAGTTCACAGCGAGATATATATCCCTGGCAAGAGCTTCCTCCTAATGTGAAGACTTACAAGCACATAAAACAAAGACTGGTGGTGTGGCGGGGGGGTGGGAGGGGTCCATTGAAATGGTCCACCCCTGAGCCTATAGAGTGGAGGAGGGGGGGCAGTCGAGGCCTTTTTGTTGGAACAGCTCTGTCCTCACTGTAATTATTTCCTTAGGAAAACACAGAGGGCAAGAGGGAGAGTAGTGCTCTGGGGGGAGAGAAAAGAAGTGAACTGTCGGGTGTAGAGATTTGAGGATGTGAGCTCCTGGGGAAACGGTGTCTCTGCGGTTTCCTGCAGAATAGCAGGGAAAACGTGCTGGGAAAACTGGAGTCAGATCTGTACATACAGCACTTCGTGAGGATGCTTCGTAACAGTGTTAGAAAAGGAACAGATGTCCATCACTGTTCCCATATATCATACACTTAAAACATCTTTCTTAATCCTGTGAATTCTAACATAAGCTTTCTAAAGGATTGGTTTTTTTTTATGCTTATGCATGTGTTTTGATGTCTATATTTTGCCATCCTGTGAAGTGTTCTTATAATCAGCTCTTACGGCACAAATCTTATGGCTCTCAATAATACAGTTTTACAGTTTTTGAAATTAGTGAAAGTGAAAGTGACCATTCTGTCATACGTGAACACACCACTGCACACGGTGTGAACAGCATGAAATTCTTCCTCTGCATTTAACCCATTCACCAAGTGAAGCAGCATCTTGCAGTTGATGGAGATTTGTGGGATGCACATCCAGGGCACGAAGCTCCCGTTCCACCACATCCCAAAGAT
>JBBJLR010018646.1:0-13278 GCA_037577145.1 Brachypetersius gabonensis
GCTTTTCAGGTAAGAAACAGTTGTGGACTTCTTAAGCACTGACGTACGTCGCTCTGGATAAGAGCGTCAGCCAAATGATGTAAATGTAAATATAAAAAATGGAATGGTCAGGACACGGCGAGGAGACATTTAAGGCAAGTTAAGTGTGTTCAGATAATCTTCCTTCATATCGTACAAAAAAACAGCACAGAAAATGAGACAAAAACACCCACCACCACACTGAACACAAACAGAATTCCCAACTGAAATTGAATTATAGCTTGTCAACTACTAATAAATATACACAGTGTATAAAATATGTGCACTGTCTGGATGGACAGTGCTCACAAGGTGTAAAGGCAAGCAATCTAAAAATATAAAACATGAAAAAATGTAAAAGGCAGGAACATCTATGAATTTTAAAACAATAAAACTCCTGAAACTGCTTTAAAATGATCATTTATCCCGTTCTACCATTAGCCTAGTGCTGCCCAGTCAATGTCAATGCTGTAATTTCTACAGAAAAAAAACTAGGACCCCAACCCCCCCCATTACTGAACCCAAATCAAGCCAATTTCAGTGTCCACAGACTTGGTGAAAATGCAGGACAAGCAAGGATGGTGGTTCATATCACAACACTGAAGCCACTGCGAGAGCTCTTATCCTAAGAGATGGAGAGATGGAAATGGGAGTTGGGGAGAAGAGAAACAAGAATTTAAGAGGTTGTGTAGGAATGTAAAGGACAAAAGTGAAGAGAAAAGATTAATCTGAGAATCTGAATCGTACAACTAAATGTTAACTTATTTGTGTTACATTACTAATGATTTATAACCATCCTGATTTCCTAGATTCTAGGGATGTCCCGATTTGATCTGACCAATTGATATTGGGTCCAATCAAGGAATATTTTACTAATAACTACTAATCAAATTAGGATCCTTTTAAAGCCTATTTCATTTTGTTTTCATCCAATTACGATACTGTCAGAGGTGACAGTAACAGACAGAGAGCTAGAGAGACTTTTTCAGAGGATAAGCAGCTTAATGTGTGCAAGGATAATGACCAACAGCTGCTATCTGTAATGACAGTGTTTCAACTGTGGCCTTTTATCAACAACCAGTTTAACTACCACTTACAATGTGAGGATGTGGTATGGAGTTTAAATTCTGTGAAACATCATCATTGCATTAAGTGCAGAATTGTACTGATGTTTTTAAAGTCCAACAGAAATCAAACCACACCTTTTCTATCTTGTCTGTTCTTGTCATATTAAGCATGTTAAAGGGAAAGGGAGGTATCACCTACCACCAGCCCTAACTATAAACATTCTCAGCGGTCTCAGAGACTGTCCCTTACATCATTATTCACTCAGTGTCATTAATATTACTGCAAAGTCAGTACAATAGGACGCTGTACCCTGAAGTAGGTGTGGCCAGGGGTAAGAGGTCCCGTCACTCTTTAATCCGGCTGACTTATAGGCATTTACTGTGAGACCTTCTTCTAAGATTCACCCACAAAATTCAAAAAGTACCCACAACAAAAGAATGAGCTTAGAAACAAAAAATACAAAGAATAATTAAAGAAGAAATAATGAAGGCAGAGACACACAATATCAGCAAAAAGGGATTGAGAAAACTAACATTTTGTTAAATTAAGGTATTTAACAATGCTTAATTTTAAAGTAGATTATTTAAAAAACAACCTTCAATAATACTGTGAGCTGGCAGCCTTGCATATACTAACTATACTCCACTTGAAGTGTGAACTGTATGGTTTGTGCGTTACCTACGTAAATGCGAGTTTGGCATCAGTAGTTAATATTACATTTATTTACTTTAATATTACTGAATAATAAATTACTTAGATCTAGATTGGGTGCATGACTCTCACCGAGTGTCGTTCATTGGACCTCCGGCTGTGGCCAGGCCGGATCTCGATGGAGGAGTAACTGGGGGGTTTCTCGGGCCAAGCTCGGTCCCGTGACCTTGTGGCTCCTCTGTGACTGTCCTCCTCTGAGCTCCAGGAGCCACGGCGAAGATTTGCCCGCTGCAGTTCCTCTATCAGCTCCTCTTTGCTGCGGGCTCGTGGACGCGAGCGCCCGCCACCTGAACCTTCCCTGCGTCCCTTGGAGCCTCGGACACCATGCCTGTCATCCCAGTCTGATTCATCACTATAACTGCGCAAGATCCCGCGCCGCTGTGACCCAGGGTTCCTCTGAGAGTCTTCACGGGGATGTTTTGTGCGGTTCGAGCTGCTGCTGGACTGGCTGGAGAAGCGGAGTATCCCACGGTTATCCCTCGGAGCCCTGCGAGAGGCCAGGCTTGGGGCTCGGCCTACAATTGGAGGTAGCTGAATGACCCTGCGCTCCATGCCTTGCACACCCATCTCGTCCAGTGCCGAGAGCATGCTGGGCGGCCCGAGGGTAAAGGGGATGGCCTGTGTATGTGGCTGCATGGGCTGCACAGGCTGTGGTTGAAGGCCCATTTGTTGAGGGGCCACCACATACTGAGGTGCACGCTGCAGTGGAGCTCCTACATCCATAGTCCTCACCTGACTCTCCAAGAAGTCCAACATTTGGTTGTTGCCATGCAAGGTACCCTGCACGCTCCCATGCATGCTGCCATTGGCCTGGGCGCCAAGTGGAAGAACCATAGGTATCTCATGTTGGGCTGGAGGGATGAACATTGGACCCATAGGGATATTTTGTTTAGAAGGATACTCTGAAAAAGAACCTGTAAATTAGGGAGATGAGAAATGTATAGTCAGAATGAATGACTTGTGAATAAAGCACCACCTTAAACAGTTCTAAGAAGGATGCATATAACTGAGGGATTATAGATTGTGTTTTGGACCTGAGTACAGTAGAGGGTTTGCTTGAGAGGATCCATTAGAGCCAACAGGAGAATAGATGGGCTGGCCATGGAGCCAGGGAACCATGGCTTTCTGAGCCTCGCGGATCATTCTGTGTTGCATCACCGCTAAAAAAAGAAAAAGAAAGAAAGACAGATAGATGGTTAACTAATTTGGGATACATTAAGGTTACACTATGTGTCATTAGTTTACATGCATTCCACCTTTTGTAAAGTTTGAAAAGAAAAAAAACCCCAAAACAAACAGATCAGCCACAACACTGAAAGTACTGACAGGTCAAATGAATAAGACTGATGCTATTGTTACCCCTACCAAGAGGTGGGATATTTTAGGCAGAACGTTCACATAGTTCTCAAAGTTGATGTGTTGGAAGCAGGAAAAATGGCCAAACGTAAAGATCTGAGTGACTTTGACAAGATACAAATTGAGGGCTAGACGAAGATAGACCTGTCAAGATACTGAAATTTCAAACTCGATACCAATACTAAGGATTGGTGCTCAATACTCAATACTATTTTTGATACTATAGCGGGAGAAAAACAAACAGTAATGTTTTAATAAATAATTTAAAGTGTGCTCACGGGACCGTCACGCCGGTTCTCTGTGCAGGTGAGCTTTGCGACAGGCCCTGTTCAATAGGTCTCAATGAGCTGAGGGGCTCTGAAAAATTCACAGCACTCCGTTTTAGCCAGCTCAGAACTTGGCAGCGCATTTAAAAAGGTGCACAATGCTTTTTTCCTCGCCCTCAGTAGAGAACAATGGGTGTAGGTTTTGGGCTAATAACTATGGATCCCTGTGGGCTAGGGGGGCAAATGAGGGCTTGTTGGAAAAGTCTCACAGAGATCTAGCAGAATGTCAAGTTCGGCGTGGCTTGGTGCTCGCCCAGCAGAGCGTCGCGCTGTTTCTGCGGGGAGGAGAGCTTCACCACCGGCCTCATTTGATAGGTCAGGGGTAGCTAAGGGTCCATGTAAAATTTAGCGGCGCTAGGTTGTTCCCCAGCTGAGCTACGCGGCAAAAAGCTCCATGACACTAATTTAAAGGTGCATGCCACTTTTTTTTTCCTTCGTAGAGAGCAGAGGGGAGGGCCTCAGGCCTCCAAAGCCCCAAAGCTCCCGAAAAGCCCCAAAGTTCCTGATGACTCTCTACAGAGGAAAAAAGTGTCACGCCTTTAAATGAGTCCCATGCTGGCTGTCATGTAAACATTGGGTCCTCAAGGTAGCCGGGGAACGGGCTGACCGCTGCTATGCCTGTTGAAAATGTTTGTAGTCTGCCAGCGATTTCCATGAACTGGCAGATGCAAAACTGGCATTTAAGTATCAATAACAGTGCTAATTGAATTTTAGTATCGATTAGTATCTGAGAATCTATTTTATTGACAACATTAGTCGCCACATCTCCAGGATATCCAAAAGTGGTCAAAGTCGCACCCAAGACTGGGAGGTAAAGGCTTACTGAAAAAAAATTATGAGGGCTACCTTGCTGCATTATCTCAGATTTACATGCCATTCACACTACTGTTACACCTCTGTTTTGTTTCTGTCTTCCCCTGCACTTTGTTCAATGCTTCTAATTGTGCAATTATCATACTTATGGTGCAATACTAATCATTGTGAAAGGTTTACATAGCATCTATTCATTACTGTTACATTACTATTACACTGTTGTGAGGTCTATTTATTGTGTTGTCTGTATATGTTTCTGTCATAACTTGCACTCTGCTTTATCCTGCACTGTGGTCTGTGGAGAAATGTCATCACATTATGCACATGTTCACAGGTGCTGATGACAAAGTAATCTTGAACCTATATAAAGCTGCAAAGCCACAGACAAGTCAGAGTGGTCTGACTGCTAAAAGTGCATGTGAGCATCAGGACTGGACCAGGGAATGGTCTGACATCTTCCGGGAGCTGTGTTCCTGGCTGCCTGCTCCTTCGTGCTTTTTACCATTTGTGCTGTGGTGTGTTCACGTATGACAAAAATTGTCACTTCACTTCATTAAATCATTAAATCTTTTGCATCAACCCCATTCCTCAGGAAGAGATGGTACCAGGATTCATTTGTAAAGGAAGACAAGCATGCGGAAGCCCCTTAATGGTAACAAGAATTCTAACTGACAGTGGCCTCTGTCAGCAGAATAATTTTCTTTGATGCAAAATATGTTCAGGAATTGTATTAGGGACATAAGATAGTTTCTCTGGCCTCGAGAGTCCCTGGATCTCAATCTGATTGAGCATCTGTGAGATGTGCTGATACCTTTCTCCGGGCAGCAGCATGTTTCGGGACAACAGGGGCAGCGTACATAGCAGCAGCACTTCTGAGGGCAGCACTGACAGCAGCAAACACCAAACAGTATGAGCAGTAGCACTGCTCCAATTATGATCAAAAGCACTGTCAGCCAATCTGAAGAAAGGAGAGAAGACGTAGTATTACATCTTTCTGTGTCAAAATGTGCAATGCAACAACTACTGGATTGGTCAGTGAATTAGTGTTCATTTAGGCTTTACTGGTTTCAGAACTGTGTTCTATGACGTTACAGTGGTTTCTTACGGTAAACAATGAGTCTGATTTCCTTATCGGAGTCTCCACTGGTGTCCCCAGCGGCATCAATGGAGCAGAAATACATACCATTGTCCCACCACATGACCTCAGTGATAACTAGATCTGCTTCTGCAAAAAAACATATTTAGACCAAATAAACCTCAGCTGACCTCACAGAAAGACGGAGGAAAACTTTCTTCAGTGCTGCTGTAACAGTTAAGGAAAGACAATAGAGACAGTTTTTCATGCTGCTTAAAGCGAAAGGCAAATTACAGAATTATCTCCTTATCCCTAATTTAGTCAATCAGTTAAGACATATGAAAATGGAAAAGCTCAGGCATACACATTAAAGCAAATACAGCTGCGTTAGCAAGCTTTTGCCAGTTTTTACAGATACTTGATTAATGTTTTTAGTATAACAATATGTAATAAATGTAATAAAATGCAATTAGAATAACAAAAATCTCACCACATTAGAAATCATGTGATAATCATGCGTTACCAGGCTAATAGGTGAAATATAACTCAATTTCTTTTATCTTCTTGTACTGAACATTCCTGTGTACTGTAATGACAATGAAGATTCTATTCTATTCTAGCAACATTAGCTTTGGGCCTCCACTACAAAACCAAAGAGTTCAACTTCAGACAACAAACACATTTTGGCTCATTAAGGTAAGGTCAAATTAGATTATTTCTAATATAGTTTATTTCTAATATAAAATAGTTTAAAAGACTTAATCGGTGCTAGACTCACTGTTAAGGATGGTGATCTTGCGTTCCCGATAGTCTGCTCCCAGTATGGGTTCATTAGTACCCCTCTTCTGTATGACGATGCGAACGGTGCGCTGCCGGTCTGGGCAGTCATTGGCTGGGTCCTGCCCCAGAGATAGAGCTGCTTGGTACCCTGAACAGAGACAGAGAACACACACGATTAAACTAACTGAATTAACATTAAAGTAGGTTAAAATGCAACTCAATGAAATACATTCATGGTCTGAAAATCTATACATGGGTGGGTGCTCTATGAGTGTTGTTCTACTTTTTTATGTCAAATATAAAATTGTGTACTCAAGTACATATCAGTTATTGTTACTACATCATTAAAAAATAATGTCCGAAGCAAAACATACTCATATTTCTCAAAAATTTGTCACAGCATTGCAAACATAAAACAAAACAACAAACATTTTTTGGACTCTGAACCTGCTGTATGACAGTTTTTCATGTGTCTGCTCAGTTTATTGACATAAAGAAAATGATGTGTGCATGTATCTACAGTGTTCTTATACTAACTTATATACCCACTCTGTATGTATGTGTGTGTGTGTGTGTATATATATATATATACATACACACACACATATATATACTCATTGTGTACATACATACAATTATAATTTACAATACAGTCCATATTATATATTTCTAGATTGTATAGTGTACATTTATACTGTACTGTTGGTATATTATTATATTCTATTGTTTTCTTAATTTTTGCTGCTCCTAACTTTCTGCCGTGACAAAGCACATTTCCCACTTGTGGGACTACTAAAGGTTTTTCTTATCTTAAATTACAAATCCAGGACAGTGTGTAAACAGGGATTGTTAAAAAGAGTGCACCTGTGGAGTAATATTGCAACACCGGATCCATGCAGAAGGATTTGTAGCGCCATGTAACCAACACATCCTGCTGGTTGGCTGAAGTAGAGTAATCACAGCGTAGGATGATGGAGGCAAACAGAGTTGTGCTTCTTTCTGTGTTGGGCACTGACACTTGGATGCCAAGCATTTCTAAAAAAAACACAAGAGACACTTTCTAAACTCAGTAAACAACAACAGTTTTCGAACAGTCCAGATAAACTCTGAAAGTGATAACGGACCATATACCCACACCTACATCCACATTACACGCCAGTGGTTTGGAGGCCACAATACCTTTCTAAAAATAGTGAACATTGTACTTTGTTCATTAGATGAGGCACAGTAACAATGTCAGCACCAGCAGTGTTATTTTAGTGTAGGTTTACATTGATCTGACTTTCTCCTGCATATTTTATTGCAGCTCTAATCACGTCCGGCTACATTGAGTGGTCCAGACACTCCTGAAGGCTTGTTAAATGGAAAAAAGTTGTGGTATTTTAGGTGGACTATACATTATTAAAATAAATTAAAGTGCTGTTAGAGACTAGGGCTTGTATTCTATAGACTTTTCCAAATAAATGTTAAGTAAACCACTGAAAAATAACAGATTTTGGAAAAACCCCAACAAATCACTGACTTTAAAAAAAAAACCCCGGCTATAAGTGTTTGAGAGTGGTACATGGTAAAGGTGGTTTGCAGACAGATGAAAATGGCTAGACCAGGGGTCAGCAACCCACGGCTCTTTCAACCTTCTGTTGCGGCTCCCTGTGGCTTTGGAAAAGAAATAATAATTTAACACGAGAATGGCGGCCAACTGGCTAAGGCTGTGTACGTCAATTGACGCAGTGCAGAGTTTTGCACAAGATGTTTCCTGATACGCCGCTGCAGCAGTATGTTCGAGTGTTTAGTCCTGCAGCCTGCCGGCACACATCCACGCAAGCTACAGCCAGCAGGCACAGCAAGGGTCCAGTGGACTTTGGATCCACAGCCCGTCGTACAGCGCCAGTCGCCATATCAGAATCAGAATCCCGTTTATTGGCCGAGTGCGAGCATACAAGGAATTTGATTCTGGCCGATGGTGTCTCACAAGCACAACAGTATTAAACAACAAAAATATGTAAAGATACGTGTGTACATGTGACTACACCACACCCATATATCTCTTTCAAAGCACACTCGCTCCTCCAATAGGCCAGTATTCTGATTCTGATGAAATTTTGTCAATTGATGCTCTTTTTCTAGATTGTTTTTTTTTTTAGATTTATTCTTTGAATAAATAACATTTCACAAGCAACACACTAGGCTAGTTTTTATACATAGCATAAAAGTAAAAAACAATATATGCAGTGTTATCTTCATTTTAGATGTCAGAAAGGATTTGCGGCTCTTCTCTTTTGTGGAAACTGGGTCCAAATGGCTCTTTGAGTGTTAATGGTAGCTGACCCCTGGGCTTGACCGTCACATGATGACATGTTGATATGTAAATATCTGGGTCACGGGGGTTGGACATAAACAAACAAGAGTAAGAAGAATACAGCAACATTTAACTTATTTCAGCGAGTAAGCAAGACATGTAGGCAATACTTCATAGGTCCGTTTCATGTCATGCCGGCCTTTGCACATACACTATATGGACCAAAGTATTGGGACGCTTGATCATTACACCAGGGATTTTACATTAAAATACATAGAATTTAATATGGAGTTGGGTTTCCCTTTCAGCTACAACAGCTTCCACTCTTCTTGGAAGACTCCCCACAAGGTTTTGGAATTTCTGTGGGAATTTGTGGTCATTCATTATGTAGAGCATCTCCGTTACTGTTCATCCCAAAGGTGTTGGATGGGGTTGAGGCCGGGCCTCTTTGCGGGCTAGTCAAATTCTTTCACACCGAACTCATCCAACCATATCTTTTATCGTTATGGTGTCACTGACAGTCTAACCTGGTTAAGAGGAAGCGCTGGAATGAGGGCACGAATAAATAAGAGCGTCACGTGACAGTGTGTCCGAGCAAGTCTTCTCCTGTAGATGATTAACCTTTCCAACAACAAGCAGCACTTAACAGGAAAACGACAACACTCAGGACACACAGAGGGGTTTCCCTAAATGCCCTCATGCCTGCTAGTGGCCCTCTATTATTATCATTATTATTATTATATTTTTTGTGAAACTAAATTGGGAGGACATGTTTACCTGAGAAAAAAAGACAGAACAGCGCCACTACCAGACTCCTCTTCTCCTCCATGGTTGCGTTACACGGAAGTTTCTCCACGAAATATTCCTCACAATATCACGAAAGCTGGTTTAATCGCTTCTCTGGGTCTTCTGACAGTGCTCCATTCCTCCATAGACCATAGTAAACACGCCGTGCAGGTCCGAGCTCTGTCCAGGTGTGTCTGTCTCTGTGGTCTCGTCTGTAGCTGTTCCCGCCCCTCCCCCACTCGCTCTGACGACACAGCAACAGGTGCAGCTCCTCTCCAGCTCCTCTCCACTCACAGCTCCTCTCCAGCTTCTCTCCCTTTCCAGCTCCTCTCCTCTCTCCAGCTCCTCTCCACTCACAGCTCCTCTCCAGCTTCTCTCCCTTTCCAGCTCCTCTCCAGCTTCTCTCCCTTTCCAGCTCCTCTCTTCTCTCCAGCTCCTCTCCACTCACAGCTCCTCTCTAGCTTCTCTCCCTTTCCAGCTCCTCTCCACTCACAGCTCCTCTCCCCTCACAGCTCCTCTCCAGCTTCTCTCCTCTCTCCAGCTCCTCTCCACTCACAGCTCCTCTCCTCTCTCCAGCTCCTCTCCCCTCTGGAGCTTCTCTCCAGCTCTTCTCCCCTCTGCAGCTCCCCTCCACCTCCTCTCCCCTCTCCAGCTGCTCACCAGCTTCTCTTCCTTCATAGCTCCTCTCCAACTTCTTACCAGCTCCTCTCCAGCTCCTCTCTGCTCTTTCCACTTCATTTAAGCACTGTAACGCTGCCTTCCTTGAGTTCCATCGTCCATGTGACCCCTGTGAGCAAGGCTGGGTTTTACATGTAGTTGTTCATCAAAAGTGTGTGTTCTGCAGGTCAGAGCTCATCACCACAAGGAGGCGTTCTTCTGTTTGTTTACCTGAACATCGAGTCTGCTTTTCATTTTTGAATTTCTTTCTATCTTTCAAGTCTATAAACATTTTTTTTGGGGACTTCTCTCTTTCTTTCTTTCAGTGTTTTTCAGTGTCTTTCTTTCTTCCAGAGACATAGTTAACAGTAAACAGTAAACACTGTCAAAGGGTTCTTCTGCCCTTTCCCCCCAACTTTTCCTTCTCAATTAAGCATGTAATATATTAACTTGACATGTAATATCATATTAACTTCGCAGTAGTTTGATGTGAAATACTCCATTCTAGAGACTGAAGACCTTAAAGCCATCTCTAAAAACTCCCTCACAGAAGGTTATTACGTGAAATGGTTATGAATACACTGTCTGATGCCTGAGATGTTGTTTAATTACAATTTTGAGATGGTTTTAGCCAAATACACATGTTTAAATAGGGAGAGAATCACATAGAGAGTGTTCAAAGGCAATATAGTCCCAAAAAATATTTATAGATTTACCACTCTTTAACCATGATTCCTATCACCATCACTGGAAAGAAATCTGAGACGAGGTTCATTCGTTCTCTGTGATCTTTAACAAATGCTTTCTAAAACAAGTTAGACAAGTAATATTCAGGCCACTCCCAAATGCCCTTGTGTTTTTAGTGCTGCTCCTCTCTCCACAATCTGGGTATTTTCCAATAACTAGTCTCTTAATTGAAAAGCTCTGTGAAAATTAATATGGTGTGAATGTAGAATTTTTGGCGAAAGTAAAGAAATGACAGCGACACCCTGTTCTTTATAAAAAAGCACAGCATGTATTTACATTGTGTGATCTTTACATTTGTCCATGCTTTTATTCCTTTCTGTGTGGCTTTGCAGTCATTTCTTCTACTGTCTTGCCATATAGTCACAAGTGGACTGCAAATTTGGGTATACAGCTTCCTAGTCTATGGTAGTAGAGTAGAAAAAAAAGGTGAACGCATAAAGCACGTTGTTTCCACTTTATAGCTGTTCTCATCGTTTGAAAAAATGAAGGGAGTAGCATCGACAATCATGATCCACTGTAATCAGTATTCAAATCCAGTGTATGGTTTTTCTTATAACTCTTTGGATGAGTTTTCTTAATAAGTAAATGAGTACACTAGTGTGAAATATCCAAGTACTATTCCCTGCTTTAGGTCCATTCATTGTAGAGTATGTGGAGAAAACATGAGATTTCAGAGTAAATGGGCGCACTCATGTTGGGTTGGGGATCTTTATGAAGGCACAGTACCACTCTTCCGGAGAAGATTCAAGAAAAGGCAAACACTAGATGTATTCTTTGTGTGTGTATGTGTGTGTGTGTGTGTGTGGAGTTCCTGTGGCCTGAGGAGCATACTGTATGAAAGTGTGAGCAGAGAGAACACCTGCAAAGGCCAGTGTCTGATAGCTTCCAGCTATTGTAGTCTTATTTCCTGGAAAGGACGCATCTTTTCCTTTGCGTGGTCCGGTTCAGTTTCCTGCTTTTTTTGTTGAACAAAATGACCCACTTTTTTCTCAGTCACCCAGTCAGTCTAGTGCACTGTGCAGTTCCATTTATAATAGGTGCTACAGTGGTGTTTGAAAGTCTGTGATTTTTCTTGCATAAAAATGAATAAACAGGCCTAAAACATCTTATATGTATTGTAGAAAATGATACATATCCGTGAGAGGCAAAAGCTTGCAGACCTTTCAGTATCTGGTGGGACCCCTCATGCAGCAATAACTGCAACTAAATGTTTCCAAGTCCTACACTTTGGCTTGGCAGAACAATAGCTTCAGCTCTGGGATGTGGGTGGGTTGCCTCACATGAACTGCTCACTTCCACAACATCTCTAATGGGCTGAGGTCTGGACTTCGATTACATAATTCCAAAACATAAACTTTATTCTTCTTTAACCAGTCTTTGGAGTGATGTGTGCACTTGGGGTTGTTGTGTTGCTGCAAGACACCCTTTTTAGTTCAGATTCAGTTCACAGACTGATCACTTTCCTTTAGAATTTACTGGTATAATTATGAATTTACTGTTCCATCAGGAACCATCCTGTACCAGATGCAGCAAAAGTTGGCCACTCCAGCAGAAGGTAGTGAGGGTCTTGAATTTCCTCCATTTGCACACAGTCTGTAGATTAGTGGAGTCCAAACTATTTAAGAGACACTTTTCAATCTTTTCCAGCCTGATGAGCATCAACGACACTTTTTCTGTGGTCCTTTGTTCATGCTACGACCCACAAATGTGTTGCGAAGATCTTTGATAGATCCCTGCTCTTTAAATAAAACCTGATTTTCTCACAATTTGAAACACCTGACTAATCTCACTTTAAAATAAACTGCTAATCCTGAAGGTTCACACACTTCTGCCACTCACAATTATATAATATTAATTCATTCTCAAACACATAAATGGCCAAATATAATATTGTCTCATTGGTTAGTTGTTTTGTCTTTATCTAACTTTAGTATGGAAATCTTATGATTTAGGTCTTATTTATACAGAAATATAGGGAATTCTAATAGGTTCTAAGCGCCACTGTATGCGTTTCCTCACAATGGGGTGTGCATTAACGTGTATTTAATAGTTTACACTGATAAGTAAGCGTGTTTTATCATGAGTACACATTCGTTATCAGCCTTAGTAATTATAGTAGAAACACAAATATCACACAGCATGAAATAGACGGTAAGGTTTTATATCAAAACAGTTATTACGTCAAACAAATGGAATACTTCATGGCACATTCTCAAAACCGCAATCATTCAATACCTGTAGGCCAGACGATTAACACTGAAATAAAAGAATATTCTATAGTGCAAACATAAAAAAGAATACAAAAAAAATACAAATAAAAGGAAAATGGTATTCAAATACAGTACTGAACCCAAACAAACAAACAAACAAACAAAAAGGCTCTTGAATGGAATTGTGAGGTTTTCGGTTTACAGGGTTTTGTGCATTTGTAGATTGGAAGAGGGTTTGAATCCCTCATTTTCTCTTGTTAAAGTCTATAATACACAAACTGATACGTCCAGAGAAGAGAGGAACGAGTGAACTGATGGCACAAACCCAGTTGCAAGCACATATAGAACAGTAGTCAAATACAAACACACACACACACACACACACACACACACACACACACACACACACACACACACACACACACACACACA
>JBBJLR010018657.1:0-30680 GCA_037577145.1 Brachypetersius gabonensis
TATTTAAGTTTATCGAAACAGTATACAATACAAAATTTCTATCTTGTACAGTTGAGGCTTTCTGGCAACTTCTTGTGACACGTAGGAACAGGCCTAGTCATTACAGAGCAAAATATACCTTCTGCTGGTTCTTGACAATTTCATCTCGGGTTTTAAAAACAGGGGCATCTTCAACCACAATTCCTTCTGCCATCTCCTTCACTTTATCTAGTAGATCTGGACTGTATCTAGGATGGAGACAAAAGGAACAATATTCACAGATAAGACACTAAATAATGAGCAAACCAATGATATTGACCAACAACACAACCATGGTCACTGAGTTTTCCCATTCAAATACATATATGCATTACAATCTTGCATAGCTTCCACATAGCAAATTAATGCCTGCATTTTCACCAATGCATATAGTCCACAAGCATTAAAAATAACACCCAGGCATGCACTTCACTATGTCCATCAAGGTTTACTGCACACTAGGCCTGACACAATCATTAGTAAAGTGTATAAAAATGCAGAATCAGAAAATGTAGCAACTAATGTCCTATTGGGGCAAGTTTACTAATTTTGGGCAAATCGCAACAGCAATTAGAGAAAGTGCAAAAAAACAAACAAAAAAACCCCTAATGCCATATTCCTATTAATGTCACTGTTAATTTATAGTCAGGTTTTTAGGAACTACAAAACGGTAAAATATGTGACTTCTGGGTCTTCAGAGTGTAAATATGAGGTGGCAAAAAACCTACTGAACTCCCTCTGAAATACACCAATAAACTTGCACAAAATTGCACCCAAAATGCTCAGGTTAGTGCACCCAAATTACTTTTGCACCCAAAATGCACCCAAATTACTTTTTTTCAAAACTATCAAATGGGACATACCTTGTCTTTCAATACAGAATGGTTCTTCACACTGTAATTCTCAGAGCATTTGCTGCATGGCAAAAGCATGCTTTAAGAGTTTTTCTTGGCCTCTATAGGAGGATCTTTGCTGAGGACTTCCTCACTGGTGACCAGTGATTGTTGGTGTACAAAGAGCTAAAGAGCCAAGCTGTCGCCCTGTGTAGCTGGATGTACACTGTAAGGACTGACCATTACCCCAACAGAGACTGACAATTTATATAAACAAATGGACTTTATTGTGGAGTTGGTCCCCCTTTGCAGCTATAACCGCTTCCACCCTTCTTGGAAGGCTTACCACAGAATTCAAGTTCTTCGACACTGAACTCATCCAGCCATATCTTTATGGAGTTTGTTTGTGCACTTGGACAGTCATATTATAATATAAAAGGTTCTCCTCCACAAAGTTGGGAGCATTGGACGTTGTCCAAAATGTCCTGATCTGCTGAAGCATTACAATTGGCCGTCACTGCAAGAATTAAAAGGGTGTCCCAATACCTTCGTCCATTTAGTGAACCTAGTCCTTCAACACATACGGTTCTCGGAGCATTGTTCTCTAAATACCCTTTGGAGCTGGATCCTGGTCCTACCAACGTCTACCCATGTTCTACACCTACTATTTACAAGAGATGGTGAGGTTTTTTTTTTTTCTGGAGGAACCTAATAACGGAGATTTCTGATTGTAAACCCTATGTAGGAACACTACATCGTCATTAAAAATCCAATCCAGGAACACAAAACACTCACCTGCAGCCCAGGAACACGTTGTTGGCCCAGACCATGGACAAAGCCAGGAGATGATCGAGGTGAGGATCTTCATAGTCATTTATGTTTCTGTAAATGAACTCCCTCCTAGATTTCCAGTGTTTATCGCTCTCAGAAATGGACCGAAATGATTCGACGAGGTCTGACAAATGCCTGTTTTGTGAAATAAAATCTTCCACGTCTCCTGAACCAGCCATGACTCCTCTGCAGGGCGGGTGATCTGACCCTCCACAGAAGAAAGGATTTACTCGTCTGTTTGGTGTTCAAACAAGTGTTTATTGCCATCTGCTGGTCATTAGATAGATGCAAGCAGTTTCTTGCCCAGTATGTCTCAGTATAGTTTATCTAATTGTGGCTTTGACCGATATTGAAACCAGACTGGTAATTTCTGAAGTTTTTCATCCAGAAATACTGTAGACAGTACAAAGTCCTCCAGTGTTTTAAATAAAAAGAGGAACACTGTCAGATTGGAAGCCAAATTGGACCAGAGCTTGTCTGCTCACTCCAGTATTTACTATTGGACTTCAGACAAATATGTGCTGCCACCTAGTGAATTACCCTTATTTGAAAGCTTTAGTCTACTGAGGCGTTTTACTTCGCTCTCTTCAGCAGGCCGTGCCCTCATGAGTCTTAAGTACTATTAGTGAACATAATTGTACCATATTCCCCACATTTTTTAATTTTGTTTCATTTTAATTTTTTCTCATTTTACACCATTTGACTGTGAGCACCATGACTTACATTTGAGAATACATTTGCATTTTTTAATGCCTTAATGATGGAAATGTACAGTACTTTTTTTGTGACAATAAGTGTTATTGTTTGTGCATAACATTTATAATTGTATGTACTTAGGACATAGCCGTGAGCAAGGTATCGTCCCCACACACTTCTTCCCGGGCGCCTTGTTGGTGGGAGCCCACTGCTTCATTTGGTAAATGGGTTAAATGCAGAGAGAGAATTCCACTGTGAGTTGTACATGTTTGACTATGTATTTGACAAATAAAGAATCTTCTTCATCTTCTTTTTCTTCTTTATTTATGTAGTTTAATGTACCAGAACCTACTTTTTACATGATCTATGTATGTAAAAGATTTTTGTGTTGATTGTTCTGATTGGCCTATATTGTGCTTAATTCATATACAAATGGTGTATGAATATATTCAAGTTTTGTTAATATAACCAATCAAGATACAAATAAGAAGTCTTTCTGTCTAATTACTATCTACTGACCACCGGGGCCTTATGCAGTGCTCATATAAGAATTTGTGGTTTCTTAGCAATGCCATAATAGATGGATTCTCTGAACAGTTAAGTCTTCAGGAGTTTTTTCAAGCTAGAAAGAGATTCTGCTGCTCTGGTCACCCTTGGCAGCTCATTCTACCAGTGGGGAACCAGAAAAGAGACCAGTCTGGACTGGGTTCACCTTGTGTGTAGGGATGGCAATTAAATGGCAATTAAATTTTACTTTACCATGAGATCTGCATTTTTCCCAAAATGTAAAGAGGCTCACTTATTACTGGAGTTACACCCTTGATTCAATCTTGAACCTTAGTGCTTATATAGATAACACCACAGTAATCATTACTTCAATGCATATAAGTTTAATCTTATCCATTATAAATTTACATGCCTTTGCTTCCGTATATTTCATACTGTAACATCCACCTCAGCTCTTCGATTTACTGAAAGCCTCTCAGAATCCTAGATCACATTTCAGCATGATTTTATACTAAAACTCCACCACATTTGCTGCCTGATACCACAGATGCAGATACTGATCAACATTTTGCTGCAGTAGAGAAACTGGTACCCTTTAACCCAGTTTAACAGGCAGAGCTCACAACAGTTATCTACCCATCAAAATGGTCTACCTGCACATTTAATTCAGTTCCCACAAGCTTACATGAAGAAAGCTCACCAGTAATAATCGGGCCTCTTAGCAATAATAAACCCTCCTTGCCCTTGGTTATACACCCAAAGCTTTGTATCTTTTCTGGTTTTGCTCAACCTTTATGTGGCATTTGATACCATAGACCTACACTATTACAAAGCCGGACAATAAAAGATTGTTCACTATCTTAACTAGGACTGTAATTCTTATGCTGTAAAACCATGAATGTGGGGCCATGACTTTCAATAATGCACACTAAGCCTGACACAATTTCAATAAAGAAATAAATGTTAGTTTGATAACTCACTTAATATTTGATTTCTCCATCAGAGGCTTAATAACTGCTGGTTTAACAGTTCTGGTATACAGTTTAACCAAGTGGGGTTTATTATTGCTAATAGAGGCCCGATTATTACTGGTGAGATTTCTTTAAGTAAGCTTGCAAGACTTCATATTAACTTCATATTATATTCAGTATGTACTGAGTCCTGCAAGGTTCTGTCCTAGGACCTCTATTATTCACACTATACATGTTGCCAATGGGATTAGCTTCCTGCTACAATAATGACACTCAACTGTGTATATCAGACAAACCAGACTGGTAACCCTAAATTAAATGAGATTGAGAATTGTGTGATAAGAAAAAAGTCTGGATGGCAGTCCTTAAGCCACAAGACATGGTCAGGTTTAATGGGTTTTTTTTTGTTGTTGTTAGTTTCTCAGTTTCTCTGGTGTAAACTGTAAAACATCTTGGTGTTATTATTGATTCAGAAATATTCTTTAATGCAGAGTCTGGCAGTGTCTGAGGATGCTCTTGTGTCTGAGACGGCTGACCTGTCTGGGATCAGGTCAGCTGCCATGTGCCCCTGCCAAGAGCTGTTGCTGCTTAAAGTCTCTGATGGACACTGTTGCTCCAACAGCTATGGACTGGAGACTCTTAAGCCACCACTCCAATGCACACTCCAGCAAAAATGACCTCTACTGATTCTGTTCCTTCTCCGTTAGCAACAGGCATGGGAACATTAAATTATTACTTTTTTAAATTGTTAGTTTGCCCACACTCCCCTTTCCCCACTGGACAATGGCCAAGACTTTGCAACCACCCCCCACCCAACATTAATTGTTTCCAACGCCCCTGTTGTTAGCCATTGAGTGCTAACTGCTCAGCAGTGATTACGTCTGTAGACGAAAACCTCTCATTATTTGTCACCTCCATGGGGCATTTCTTTTTTTATTCTTTAGTAGTCTCTATGCCGCTGCTGCTGGAACAAACTGTCCATCAATGTTAGAATTGTAATGACTGTAGCTTTTTAAAGCTGCTAAACAGTGCTGACTCACACAAAATATCAGCTTGTGTGACCTCAGTTTCCAAGTAACAAAGCTCAAATTGGCTTCTTATTTAAATACCTCACAGCCATGAATTTGTACTACTCTGAAAACATTTATGTGAAGGTTAAACACTATAGTAATTACAAAAACATGGATTAATATCAGCTTTGCTGAATCAGGAGAAATCATGACAAATGACATTAAATATTTTGATCACTTTAATAAAGTAATATCCACATGAACCATGATTTCACAGCAGACCATTGCCAAAAGAATGACACTTCTGCTGATGACATCAAGTGACTGTTCCTTTGCTGCCAATTTGCCACCCCTTGATAGGTGCCGTTGTATTGACTTGTTTTAATGTTATGTTAATGTTGTGGCTGATCAGTTTATTAACCTCTGACTGCCATGATGAATGTGATTAGTGCTACATCCTAGCATTCCTATTGAAAGCTAACAGCTTACGTTGCCCTGGACCTGGCTACCAGTAAAGGGTCTGTTGCTCAGTCCATTTAAATGTACACTTTCCTATCTGTAACAACTAGGTTGGGCGATCAGAATAATTTCTAACTTTTATTTGATTATATTAATTAATGATTCTTTATTTGATATGCTTTTTTATACCATTCCCTCATTATTCTCTTAAAATGCCTGTACTGTAAATATGCTGAACAATTAAAGCTGGGATAATTTTGCAATAGTATAAATATAGTACTGTGTTTTTTTACTGATTTAAAAATAATTTTAGGAAACAGATGTTTTCTCTTGGCTCTTTGCCTCCTTGCTCAGTGTGGGAAAATGGGCTTTATACTTTTTCCTCACAATCTAGCCTGGGAGACATGAAGTTGCTGCTCAGCTCTGCGTCTTCTCTTTGCTGACAAGGCACAATGGGTGCAGTTGCCTCAGTTCCTTTAAAAAAATTCCTAATCACCATCTTGGTCTATTTGCTACTAATGAAGACATAAAGAGCTCTTTGCTTTCTGGATTTTGTGGAGTACTTTCCCTGCAGCTGCTATCCTCTCTATTTTTACTTGTTAAAAAATGGTGGGTTTGCAGAAATGTATGCTGTTTTAAATATGGGATCAGCAAAGCTTGCTGCATCCAGTAGCTGTTCTGTGATGGATTCGGAGAACTTCCCCTTAAGGTACTCAAGGATGAGAGTTTTCATTGTTTTAGTGAGCTTCAAGTCAACAATTGTGTCAGAAGTGGGATTTGAATCCACACCTCCATTCACAGACCAGAAAGCCCGTCTGTACAAAAGGACCGAACCTTGAGGCGCCTTAGAAAACGCAGCCGTCCTGACACAAGTATGGTGGTACCTATGGTCTTCAGTCTGTGTTGTGGCAGGCTCAGCTGTTGTTGTCCCTTAAGAAGCACCTTCCTCTTTATCCAGCGACAGTAAAAAGGACAAACAATGTTTTTGCACACCCACATTGGCTGTTCCACATCTATTATTGTATCTTCTGAAATACATACACATCAAGAAATTAATTATTTTCATATAAACTGGAAGATTAGAATAACTGTGCAGCTTAAGCAAAATTAAAAGACAAAGAGAAACATCTAACACTTCTAAATTTAATTTCTACTTTAATGATGACTCACTGTAGCATTTTGTTACACTGTAACTGTAAGCCAATGCAAACTTTATAATATGAAGCATGGCTGCTATGTAAAGAGTTTTAAATGTTGTTACTGTGTTCATTTAAAGTGTACTGATAGACAGCTTTAGCTCAATTGGGGCACTGTGCCTGTTCAGCTGGTGTGCTAATTACTGACTGCCAGGTGCAACCTGTGTGTATAACATTGCTCCGGTGTTCATCCATAGAACTTAGTAGCTTTGACGATCATCTGGAAATTATGATGCCTCCAGGCATCTGTTGTGTTCCATTCATCATCAGTGAAGTGCAAAGTAGGTCTCAAATACATCTCCACTGTGTTACAAGACCAGACATCAGAAACGGCTACAAAGTGCCAGATTTTAGTTTAGCAGCTTCATTCTCACATGTTTTGTACATGAATTGTAAACTGCACAGAAAAGTCTTGCGATGACGATGCACATCTACTGTTGAAGGTTTTAAAGAGGTGTTTAAACCCACAATGAAACCAAAATTTGTCCAAATTACTGACATGACACTCCATTTAGGTGTAAGCTGCTCAGGTTGAGGCTAGTTTTTTGGCTCAATGTTTGCAGTCATATCTTTCATGCAGCCAGATTGACTTTGCGTTAAGGCAGATTAACTTTATTCGGATGGGGTGGAGGCAGTCAACCGAACATAATGTAGTATTTTTACTGGGACAGTCCATGAACGCATGCATTGGGGGAAGTATTAACCAAATTAACCAACATGAGCAATATCAAGTCAGTATAAGGTTCCAAATACCAGTTTCTATACATTTTCTGTTAACTGCCAAGCTCTGGGCCACAAAATGTGCCGTGAACAGGACTCTCCTGAGGCCAGGCTTTCACTGTGTAAAGCAATGTGTTATTGCACAGTGCTTCCACTTTTTCCTCAGTCAGCATAAAATACACAACGATGCTAAAATAATACACAGTTTCAAGTGGCTTGGCAGCAGCTCGTTTTGATGAGTCATCTGTTTGGCACTGACAGGACTATAATGGACAGACAACAGAATGCAGGCAATCAGTGCTGAAGCACAGTTTGAATATGTTAATGGGAGAACATAATTTAATTCATTATTAATAATCTGCTGATTTTTCTGAAAATATAAAACATCAGAAGTACCATGTGAATTAAATAATTTTGAAGTAACATGATCAGTGTTATCTGCCAACATTCATGAACTGCAGGCCTGGAAGAATAAAGATGATTAAGTGTGTTCAAATGGACATTCAAGCCTACCTTGCATTTTGTAACACTACATTCGTGCCACTAAATTATGTTTTTCTGTACTACGGAGTCTGCTCACCACAACACCCAGCATTGCACCTATGCAGCACACAAACCAGCTAATTTTTTCCCAAGTAGCAAATACATATCTAACAGTCAAACCTTTGCCCCAAAGCAGTTGTGGTTTTTATAACGTTATTCCTGCTTTTGAGATGCATCGACATTCGTGCCAAAACAACGTCTTTCTAACCACTATTGTCACACCACTGTTGTAGGTGAGGAGGCAAGTTCACATGAGAGGCAGCAGTAGTTCATTACTTTTTTATTTTGGCTGTAGTGTTGTTCTGTAGTGCAGCGTAGGCTGGAGTTCATTAATTTTATTTTAATTTTACATTTACATTAATTTTTTAATTTTATATGTATCTATGGTGTTAATACTGAGTACTATCTGAGTTTTTATTGACTCTTACAGACTTTATATTTTAGATTGCTCTGGTCTCTGTGTCTCTGTGCAGTTGTAACATAAGCAATTTCTTCCAGGATCAATGTATTTGATGTTTAGTGTCATGTAACAAATTGTAAACAACACAACTATCCTGCAAGGTCTGCTAGGCGGAAAGCTTACAAATATGTTTTCTGGCAGGCAGCTCGATTAAAACAAGCAGCTATTTTAGTTTGTGTTTGTGACACAAAATTTGAATGGTCATTTCTATATAAACACAGCTGCAGTTTGGAGGTTAACCTCAATTTCACATGTGACATCACTTCTGAATATGAATTAGCATGTGCATTCCTCTTCACATAGAAGAGTTGAAAGAAAATAGCTTGTGGATTGCAAGCAGAGCTGCCGATACACACAACTAAACAAAAGATCATTCAAACCATCAGAAGTATCTAGAATTAGTCCCATGTAAGCTGCTGAACCATCAGGATCCTTTACATTGTTGCTATATTGTTAAACAAAACCTTTCAGCTGAACCAACATGTAACATCAGTACCAGAATTATTAACTTTTATTTCATTATTATTATTTATTTGACATCATTATTATTATATTATATATATTATATTATATATATTTCTGCTTTTCTATGAAAGATATCATTTTGCCGCCGCAACCCAACTTCAGTTTTTGTCATTGGGCTGGGAGCGTGGGGGCCCCACATTTTTTAGTCAACCTGGGGTTAAATTTTTTGTCTCCTTATTTGCTGTCTTTCCTTGAGTTCTGAAACCCCCATCGGCTAAAAGTAAAATTGGATGTTTACTGTATGATGAACCGCTCTCTTTACAGATTCGAGACATTGCTGACGTTTTTGATGGTTATTACTCATTAAAACGTGAAACAGTGAGTTTGCCTAGATGAACTGCCTAGATGACCATCTGCCTCGACATTCAGCCAAAATCATAGTTTGATAAAAAAAAAGACCAGTTTGATAAAAATCCCACAAACTATTCAACATTTCTATTGGTTCCAGCTGCATTTTCAGCAATGCCTACTGATTACTATCAATGTTTTGTGGGTTAATATCACAGACCATCTTGATAGAGTTACATGTGACCTGTGAATGACTGTGGATACTTTTGCTAGTTTTTAATCTAAAGGTCTTGTACAGAGAATAAGTGGTCTCACATGGCGGCTCCCAAACCAGTTTCCATGAGGTTTCCTAATAGTCTTTTCTTTTATTCTCAGCTGGGTGTACATCTCACTGGTGGAGATGTTTAGTATGCATTGGATGGTCTTGTTCTGTCCTTTCCATGTGTCCTGGGCATTACAGCATTAAAGAGATAAACAGATAGATAGATAAATAAATAAATAACATGTATTAAAAAAAACAATACAAATTTTGCTGATGGCTCCCCCCATCGGCTCAGAGTAAAATGGACGTTTTACTGTATGATGAACCGCCCCGTTTACAGATTCGAGGCATTACTGACCTTTTTGATGGTTATTACTCATTAAAACAAACTTGACAGGTACGCAAAAAGTAAAAAAGTGGGTTTCCTGCGTTTCCTGGTGTATCTCAGTCTTAAGGGATGGGTCTGTTTTGGCTGCCTACCACCATGATAAGGGCATTTTTATGGTACGTCATTAATATGGCGCCAAAACAGTTTTAAGTAGGGGCTTATTTTGGTTGTAAGGTACGCCTGGAGGGAGCTCGGCAGAGTGGGAGGGAGGAGGAGGAGGAGGAGGAGGAGGTGGTGGTGGTGGTGGTAGAAGAGGTAGAGGTAGAGCATGAGAGCTGCTAGCTGTCTATCTGAGGAAGCAAAATGTTGAAGGAACAGGGGGGGGGGGTTTTGCGACCGACCTAGCCAGTTAGCTTGCAGAAGGATGTAACTCAGGTTGGTTGTGAAGCCCTCCAAGAAGTGCAGCTGCTCCAGGGGAAGAGGAGGCTATTATGTAACGAGACTTGGAAAACTGGAGCCACGCTACTATCCTAATGCGTCAGGGCACGGCGTGCACCAATTTCAAATCGATACTTTTGCTGTGCCCAGGTAGCTAGCTGCTACAAAACATCTGGTGCCAGCAAGCGCCGCTGGCCAATCGAAAGAGGAAAAAAACTCTTGAAGAAACAATTTAAGGAAGTAAAGCAGCGAACGAGCACTATGACGCGCAGGCAACGGCGTGCTCTGGTGGTGTAAGCTGGACACGGTGCGTGGGGGGCGGGGAGAGAGGCACTCGGCGTGCCGCCTCTGGCACCTCGGAGCAAGGGGGGGACACGGTTTGAGCCGGACGCCACCAACGTGGCCAGGTCATCACTGCTGCTCTGCCTGGCCTGGCTAACGTGGAATAACGGCTGCTACAGAACACGACGACCACACCACAAACCTGGCTACACGTGCTTGGCTACATGATTTCCTAATCTCGCAATGTTGTCCAGGAAAACAGCCAGCAAGGTAAAGAAAACAACGTGCTGTCTGGTTGACCGTGCACCAGAAATGCGTTGCAAACTACCTATCTGTGTGTGTGTGTGTGCAGCAAACTATGCCTGTCTGTCTGTGTGTGTGTGTGTGTGTGTGCGTGCGCGCGTATGGGCATCAGCTACTACGCAGTACGCACTTGCAGAAAACGCTGGGACTCGACATTTAGGTCAGATTATTCTAGTCAAGTCCTGGCCGCGCCTTAGGTTCATTTACCCGCAAGCGGATGCCCGTTTACGCGCATTTTGCGATCCATTTCTTGAGATTGGCAAACTTTACGGAGCGCGCATGAACCAAAACGTTATTTCCAGGGTGCTCTATCGGCTTGAAATGGTTCTTGAAGTTTACCGAGCGTTTCTGAAGAGGCGAGTTCGGAAAGCACTCCCCTTTTTCATACTCTGGCGCTTTCCCTGTACATGAAATTACCGGTTGTGCTAAAATGGCAAAAGTTTAATAGCTTTTAAAAAGGGGATGAGGGTACATTCTGACTGCCCTGGTATCAAGGGATGGTCTTAGCCTGCCCAGTTACAAGGGAAAGCTTTAAATAGAGTCATAATATAAAGGGGCCTTGCGCGTCCTTATGTGATGAATAAACATCGTACAAGGTGTTGTAAAACCTCGTCTCCTGTTTTTCTGCTGTAAGATCTAACTGTAGGGGGAGTGACCGTTGTTTACCGTCTTAAAACTGCTCTCAGTGCGACAAGGTGGGCGGGACCTGGGTGTGATGCGCATGACAAAGTGGAGGAGCATCCTCCTAAATTAAAAGTCCAAAGCAGTTCAAAATTGATTTCTGCTGCTGCTGCTCTGAGGGCTTCTACTGAGATGTTTATACCTGCTTAATCCAGTCCCAAGTCCTCTGCACAAACTCCTTGAGTTCATTATTTTTTTCCTCCTCTGAGCAGCACATGTATCTCTGTCCCTCTAGTAAATAGAGTCATACCTGAAGATGTTTTGTGCTACAAAAAAGGGCCAGAACCGAGGCACTAGAGACATCAAACCTACCCTGATCTGTTTTCTGGCTCCAGTCCACCACAGCAGGGAAGGAAATGGGATATGACTCATTGTGGGGGCATTAAGACTCCCTGGGGGCCAGAATTGGTACACTGTTATTACAAATAAAATATTTAAAATACAAATAGGAATGAATGAATGAATATGAAGTTTCTGGATGATCAGACATCTTTAGTGAACCGCTAGCTGAAGTGATGTGATCTTGTGGAACTGCACATTTTTTTCTCCCCCTTATATCCCTCCACATATGTTCTCTGTGACACAGGCGGTGTTTATGCACATCCTAGCAGGCAAACTGCTTTTGATTGGTGGAGAAGGGGGCAAGGCACTCACATGGCTAGTGGTATCCTGTTAGCACAGCTCCCTCATGAGGGAGTGTTATGAATGAACTGCTGATGGTGTGAGCTCTATGGTATAATGTTAAAGCATCACACACACACACACACACACACACACACACACAGCAACAGCAACAGAACACTGTGCTGTTTGAGTGTGAGAAAGAGTCTGGTGGTTGTTTAGAATTTTGTGTTGCAGTATATAGAGCATGTTTATGGACATGTATGGGTAAAATATATATATATATTTATTACTATTTGGAATTGGGCAATTATCAAACCACAACAGCTGCACGTGCTGCTATAGCATATATTTGTCAGTGGGGACATTTAACATACCAACATTTAGGACAGAAATAACCGCATCGCTGCCATAAAGAATATTGAGATACTGAAACAACTACATAAGAGATCAGTCCACAGTGTTGTTGGTGCTGTCAACACCCTTATTGTCATACAGGAAACAATAATATCCCAATAATTATGTAATAAATAGTTAGAACTGGGTTGAGTTCAAAATGAAATGTGTAGGTGGAATTTTTTCATTTTCTTTTAATTCTGTGCATTTTAGTTTATTTAGACCATTTGTTACTGGAACTGAAATATAACAACAAGCTTATGCCTTTGTTGTCAAACAATTAACTGCGAAAGCCATAGTATTAGCTAAATATGTCAGTTTTACATAGTGCCTGACAAAACCGATAGACGGTGGTAATCAGTGTTACTTTACATTACATTATTCATTGTACAGACACTTTTATCCAAAGTGATTTATGATACAAGGAAACATTGCAGGGATGGCAGAGCCAGGCCATGTTCATTGTAGGAGTGGAGGGAGTGAGTAAGAACATGAGGCTGAATGATGGGATTAAAATACCTGGGTGCAGACCCAGTTGTCACTCTGTAGACAAGAGTTAGTGACTTGGTATCTCTGGGTATCTCTTTTACTTTGTCTTATTTTAACAGCAATAAACATGTCAAACGATAAAACTCAAGCATATTTTTGCCCATTATTCACTGGTATCATTCGCTTGGGTCCTGGCCTGTGCACAGGGATGAGAAGGGGGTGACTGGTTAGTGCTGTGCCCATTTTGGAAACAGCACAGTGCTCTTGTGGGACCGTGCTGGGCTTAAGTGCCCAGCCCAAGGACACTACCAGTCTGGGGATTTGAACCCATGATTTAAGGTTTCTGATTTACCTTTTCCAACCATCAGAAAAGGCAGCAGAAGAGGCAGTGGTCAGTTTGTTTGGGTGCAGATTTGTGTGAGAGAGTAAAATTAACATCAGCAACAAAATGTTAATAGTTTGCAGTCCGCACTGCTAAGTAAAAGCCGTAATACACGTTACCACCTACCTCTTGCTCAAGAATAAATATCAAGAGAGAAATGTTGTACCATATCACAAATAAATTCTTTTCATTCCCCTGAACACTGTAAATAATGACTATGTTGCAGATAACATATGATAACATATGATTCGAAGAACATTGTGACAGCAGGCGTATTGTTTCCTCTGAGCAAGGAAACAACACTTAAGGAACTAAACAAACGGCAGTTCAGCTCGTCTTCTGCTTCAGGTCATGTTAGTGACCAAATTTTCAGCTCTTTACTCTCGCCCTCATGTTCTAATGTTTATTTATTTGTTACATGCTATTGTGAGTTTCACCTATAATATGGTTGGGCTGCACTGAATAATTTGAATTCGTCTAGAACATTTGTTCGTTGGCAGTCTGTATTTAGTTTTCTAGAAGTCTCTTCTTTTTTTTCACATTTTCATCTCATTTGAATGAATTTGAATTGCTACATTTTATTGTCTATTACCCAGAAAATAAAAAACCCCAGAAGATGCTACAATCTCAGGTTCAGTAGCAACATAGGGCACCTGAAGTGCTTCAACCAGTAACCTGCAAATGAGAACAAGGACCTTAAATAAGCCCTTTAGTGACCACAATACTAACATCTTACATCCAAAGTAATGCAGACCCATTTTTAACAAAAAAACATTATTAAGTGTATGTTAATGTAAATGTAAAAGGGATGTTTCAGTATTTAGCTAAATAATCACAGTATGGAAACCCTAGCAGGTGCAGTGAGTCCGGTAAATAAGCAGGACAGTCGCTGGGTCAAGCTGAATGAAGGACAATGTCCTTACCTCCATCCCTCTGAGGAGGTAATGAACTTCAGTGCCAGCTGAGGTGAGGACAAGGGGATAAATCTTTCCCTCTGAGCTTGCAGCACTCCCACCACCTCCCAGCTTTTGGCACTTATTCAGTTATGCTAGCTCCTTCTGAGTAACCGTGTTATCAGTATTGTTTTGTATTTTTGCATTTAACAGGCAAGGGACACAACATCGATTTTACATCCTCTGTTTTATTGTATTGTCTGTTTTTAATTAATCAGTCTTCTATGATTTTAGTTCATCTTAAAAAGAAAAAGGGGCAGTACTTTGGTCGCCTTGCAGCAAAGAGGTTTGATTTCTGACCGCGGACTCTTGCTGTGTGTAGTTTGCACGCTGTCCGTGTGTCGGGGAGGGTTACTAATGTGATCCCTGTTGTCCTCCTACTCTCCAATGGCTCAAGCTTTTGTCTGTCATAGGTTCCAGGACACCCACACGGTTTTATTGTTGAGCTATTAACTGTTGAATACTTATACAATCTTAAATCATGTCTACAGTAAATAACAGGAAACAGTAACAGATTGCTCTTGAAAAGTTTCATTCATCAATATGATTTTAAAAAAGGGGAGGTGAAAAAAAGACCAGTGTGCGTTGTCAGAAATAAGGGCTGCAAATTGGGACTGAGGGGCAGTATTCTAGCTTTGGAGCTATTATGGGATTAATAATATTTTGTGTATTTACATGGTCTACATTTATATTAATAACACATGAAAACAAACTAGATACAGGACTGTGGCTTACATTTTTACTGGCAATATGTTTTTAAACATGCTTTATTATTGAAAGATATACAGGTTGTTTTTTTTTCGTCAAGAAATCAATATTATATTGCTCAGGCCTAGTTTGAACATGCTTCAGTCTTGTCACTACCAATTCAGAAATTAGGAAGCTGTGAAAAACACTTGCACTTGTCAGAGGAGTATCAAAAATGTGTCCTTTGTACCAAAGCTGGTGCTTAACCTTACTTTAAGGAGTCAGTCCTAAAAGTTCTATTATTGTAGTCTATTATTATTGTTGTTGTTACTGTTGTTAACTTGCTATTAATGACTTTTTCTTTTTAGGTAGAAAAACCCCTTGTTTAGCTCAGTTTGTGTTTTGATTTATTGAAGTATTGATTAATTTAACTGGGGAACAACCTAACACTGTGAAATTTTAATTATTCTTCATAAAAATAAAAAGAAACATTCTGGTTTTGGCAGTCAGAATCAGAAAAATAATTCCCCAGCATTTAGTGCTGTATGGCTTTTACTGTCCCAAAACAAAGACGAGATCATGGAGAAGCATGGACACGCTTCTGTTAAACAAAGGCACAGATCAGAAAAATGTATTGATCCAGGAGGAATTTGCTTTATAAAGGCAGAAATGCCCTCGAGCTGGCCCATATGGGGATCGAACCCAGCGCTAAACTGACCATCAGGCATACCGGACGACAGCGAGAGGGGGGAAAAAAAAGAATTTCCGTCAGATGATTTGTTTTTGCTTTAATCTATGTGTTTGCCCCCCTAGCCCACGGCGATCCCGAGTCATTCACCCAAAACCTTCCCACATTGATCTCTTCAGAGGGATAAAAGCGTTGCGCGCTTTTAAATGCACTGCCAAGTTCTGAGTCAGCTAATAATACTAATACATCACATAAAAATTCCTGTGTTTGTTTTTTCTCCCAATGTAGTATTGAAAATAGTATCGAGTATCAAGTACCATCCTTAGCTACAGTATCAAGTTTGACATTTCAGTATCGTGACAAGCCTACTAGCTCTGCATTTTTGTGATTCTTTCACACTATGCATGCAGGCATAGTGTGAAAGTGCGATATGTGGATCCAATGATCCCTTTTCATTCCCTTTAGATCCCTTGTAACCTGTACCAACCCAACATACCAAATTGACTCAGGGCACAATTTCACATCACAAATGTTGGAGCCATTCTGAACACAGGTAATAAACTGAAGAGCAGGAGAGATCAGAAAATGAAAAGAATTTGCCTAAACCCTGCTTGAATATGTTGGTGAGCATTGGGTGGCAGAATTCCAGTGAAGGTGGGTATTTTTGTGTATATCACTGTAATTTGAACGATCAGTGCACTACATTGTTAAAATTATGTGCATCCATAAGTTCTTCTTTAACATCAAAACTATTTGGAGCCTTGCCCAACCTTCTTGCTTAATCTCCTCTTAGTTTTTCATCCTTGACCCTATTCAAAAGCAATTAAATCTGTTATTTAATTTTCTAAATGCAATGCTTAAAAAATCACTTAAAGGTCTTGGAACAAGACCTGGAGTTATTATTTTAAATCGCCAGTCATACATGCCTGGCACAGTCTTATGCATTGTAAAGTGCCTTATAAAGGTCACTTCATCAGTGCAAAACGTATTTTTTTTTAATGTTGATCACTTGCATATGTTCATAACTCGTACAGTTATCTTGTACTGATCTTGTTAGTTCCTGTTAATATTCCACATCATACTTGTTAAGAGAGAGATATGTTGAGGTGAAAACTAAGACCTGGGGCTTAAATATGGAAACTAGTCAGATCAGTCAAAATGCAACAAAACGATTCAGGCTCCAATAGGAGCACTAATGCATTTCATGTAGGAGTAAACTAATAACCATGCAATGTTACACAGGAGGTTAAGAAGCCATCCATTTTAGAGAACCATTCATTCTTAATACAATGAACTTTTGAGATACTTGAAGATAGTCTTCTTGATGTTGATTTGTTGAAGGTGCTATGTGATGGCTAGACAGTTGGCTCAAAACATCTCCAAAACAGCAGGTTTTGTTAGGTGTTCCCAGAACGCAATGTTTAATACCTACCAAACGTGATCCAAATAAGGACAACCAGTGACCTGGCAACAAGGTCACAGGTGCCCAAGATTAGCACATGGTGTGTGAAACCTAGACTGTCTACTGTAGCACAAAGTGCTGGCTATGAGAGATAGCTATCAAAACACACAATGCATTCTAGCTTGATGTGTATAGGACTACATGGCTGCAGACCAATCAGTGCGATGCTGACCCCCATCCACTGCATACAAACTAGACCATGGAGCTATTGAAGAAGGTGGCCTGATCTGATAAATCGCATATTCGTAGTTGGAAAGTCTTGTGTGGTTAGTTTATATCACTCACTTGGTGAAAATATGGCACCAGGCTACACTATAAGAAGAAGGCAAGGTGGCAAAGGCAGTGTGGTGCTCTGAACAGTGTTCTGCCAGGAAACCTTGCATTCCAGCAATTATGTGAAGTCCATGCCTCAACAGATCACAGATGTTTAGCAACATTAAGGGAATGTTAACAGTATTCTGCAGGTGGTTTTAATGCTTTGGATGATCAGTTTATGCTCAGCCAAAGATGTCTCAGGAAGCTTGTACACACACACATGGCTATCAAACTAGCTGCCATGGCTACTACCCCTGGTGGGCCACATCATGAGTTCTGTGTTGCTGTGGTCTAGAAGGTGTTTGCTAGGGAGTTTTCTATGTGGTTGTGATGGTGTAGGACCTGGTTACTAAGGCAGTTGCTGTGGTGTAGATGTGATTGCTAGGGAGTTTTTAGGTAGTTGCTATTCAGGGATGAAAGTTTTTCCGACACTATGATCGATTTTCATCTGATTGCACTGAGTGCACTGATGGTTAATAATGAGACTGATGAAGGGGCGAACTGTGCATGACTATGCTGTATATTCAGACACTTTGCTCTTGTTTGAGGATTGTGTTCAGATTAACTAAACTTACTGAACCAATGAATAATTACAGTTAATTGTTCTAGGTTCGCACTAAGCATTTATCCGTTCTAGCATCTGTTTAACATAAGCACAGTAGTAATGTCTTCCTTTATTTGTTACAGAACCATACATCATTCATTATCCTTACATGTGCATGTTTAAATGGGCATTAATGGACAACACAGCGTTGAAAATTTGTAGCATGGTCAAGTTGGAATGGGCTTGCGACACAGGGGGTTCCTGGGAGTTTTACACGGCAGTTCCATCTTAAAATTTCTTTGGGAATTTTCTCTCTAGTTTATTCTATGCACTGCAGCGTGCCATTGTTTGTATAAAAGCCACGAACCATTTAACAATTGCAAATTTTCACAAATGCTGAATTCCACATGAACCATTCATTTTTTACTCTTTTGTAAATCGTCTGTAGAGTCTGATCAGCCTGAAAGAAAATTATCAAGTAGTAGTTCGTCTCACTGCAAGTTCTCTGGTGTCACCTGGGAGTGGCTAAGTAGCTAGCTTGTGAAATTGTGTTGTGAAAGTTGTTGTTTTCAGAAGTAAAGCTCACAGAGACCTCAGTCGGAGTAAATATAAATTCCTTATTATGGAATTTCAGCTATTTTTTATGTTTTATTTTCAGGGAGCCTAAGTGTTTGGATTGTTAAGTTCAGAGTGCCAGAAAATTGTTCCAAGAATAACCAAACCATATCAAGAAAATTCAGCATGCAAGTTTTCAGAAACTTTGTGGAGCATGCTTATTTTTTCCAGTTTAAACAAGCTCTTTGGCCTTTCCACAGAGGGCTTACAAAAGATACTGTGAATATTGATTTTTTTTCTCAGTCTGTAGGTTAGTAGCAGCCTCTCAATTGCAGCTCCTGTTTTCTCTGGGTGCTAAAAATGTACTCAAATAGCGAAACTGTGGCACTGATGGCTTTGGTTGAGCAGACCAGCTAAGTGTGGCATATTCACTCAAACAACAAGACTTGAAAAACCAGATGGAATCAGTAGTCTTTTTTTGAAGCTAAGTTAAAACAACCAGGGACAATTAAATGACATAAATCTAACAGGAGACTGGAAGATTCAGAAGGACATATTGAAAGGGCAGCAACACTGATTCAGAATATGAAGGTCATAATCACAGAGCTATCACAGCTACAGGAACAACTCGGAAACAGACTCAGCTATTAAGAGAACTAGTATAGGTGCCAACATCTTCTGAGTCCCAAAGGACCCTTAGAGCACAACAATGACTGCATTTCTGGAGGAGCTGCTTCTTCAGATGAAACCTGTCTGAAATAATGAACTCTTCTTACATAAGAATTAAATAACAGATCAGTCTTATTTGTGTTGTTTTGGTTAGAAATCAATAACTACAAAATATAATATTTCAGTCCAAATGTTTGGAAATGGAAACATTTACTGGTTTTGCAAGCACTGTTGTTTTCTGAGGGCCCTCCACTGTGTGATGAGAAGTGAGAGAGGGAGGCATAACCCTCTAGAGCTCCTTTGCCATCTGAGCTCAGTTATGGTCCTTGGCAACGATTCCAATGTGGAGGTCACAAGTTTATACCTCTCATTTTTTGACTTGCATTTTTAAATTTCTTTTCCCAGCAACCAAATATAATAGTACAAATATAATATACCCCTCACCACAGAGAGGAACTAAAACAGTAAATAATGTGGCTTTATAATAACTATATAGACTTTCAGCAAAAAACACAACAGGCATTGTATGTCAATAGTAACAATGTAGTATTTTGAGCTGCATCAGCCTTACTCTAAGATTTCTTGAACGTGTGTGACCATTTTCCGAAATTCTCTCCCAGTCTTGTTCATCAACCCCTTTTTAATGAGGCCAGGATTTTAGTCTCAGATCCGCTAGATGATAACATGTAATATTTATTCCAAACCCCTTTAAATGAGGCCAGGACTAAATTCTCAGAACCGTTAAATAATAACATGTAACATTTATAAGCCTCTCTTCCACCCTTGAGTATTTTGAAAACATCACTGATGTCTTTGATATCTTTTCTGATTAAGGTGATCCTGACCCAAGAATTCCCTTTAGTACATGCTGAATTTTAAGATATTTCCAGAAGTGGTTTCTGTTCAACCTATTCTATTGTGATAAACCATGACTCAATTACTTCCTGACGGTATAAATCTCCCAAAGTACCTGTACTTTATGTAACCACTCCTTCCAAAAAAAATTGAGCCTTACCAATAGATAACTTTGAATTAATTGAATTAATTTTCAAAGCATTAACTGCATTGAGAGAGATAATGAGGAGCAAAGCTTTATGTCAGCTGGAATCTTTTGCATCAGGGAATTGAGATTAACTTCTACTAAAATCCTGTGAGCACTTCTTAGGCTGAAAAAATGAAGTATGGCAAATCTTTGCTTAAGGTAGAGCCTCTGCCTTTGCTCAGTTCACTTTATACATAGTAAATACATCATTGTATCTAGTTCAAATTAAAGTTTAAATAGCACATTATCATACACAGACGGTCATTCAGTGGGCTTTACAGAGTGGAAATAGATATAAAGAAAGGGATAAATGAAAGTAAATGAATTCATACAAGAGCAGTAAAAGTGCAGTAAAAGTGCAAATATTTAAAAGTGGTCAGGGGATCATTATAAGAGGATGAGAAACAAACAAAAAGAATATTGGCGGTGTACAACATTATCTTGTGGGTAGATCTTACGTATACAACAGCCCTAAAGTTCTCATCATGCTTGATTGCAGCTACCAGTGGCTCTCATGTTACACAAAACATGGCCTTAACAAGGTGATGACCCTGTCCAACCTGTTTACAAGAATCTTTGGAAATATCTTAGTGTCCAGTGATAAGGATCTTTATCTGTTTTAGTGTGATCAACACCTGAGATTTGGAGAGTGAGAGGCAGTGTCCCTTTGTCAAGCATATTAAATGACCTATCCTCTAAATACTACCGTAAGAAAAAATAACCTCCCAACTAGGGATGGGTATTACGACGATATAAGATTGTGAAGACAATCTATGTTTTGATGATCTTCCAAAGCGGAGAGATCGTAGTCTAAATCAGGGGTCGGCAACCTGCAGCTCTGAAGCCACATGCGGCTCTTTCATCCTTATGTTGCTGCTCCCTGTGGCTTTGGGAAAATAATACTAATTTAACACTACATTTACATTTATGGCATTTTATCAGATGCTTTTATCCAAAGCGACTTTCATTCTCTAACTACAGGGACAGTTCTTGCTCAGGGACCCAGTGGTGGTGCTGAAGGTAGGATTCAAACCCATGACCTCTTGGTCTGGAGGCAAGTATCCTACCCACTGAGCCACCCCCACCTACACCCACACCCACACCAGAATGGCGGCTAACAAGCTAAACCCATAAAAGCTGCATGTGTCAATTGACGCAGTGGCCAGTTTCGCACAAGACGCTTTGTGATACGATGCTGCTGCAGGATTTTCAGGTGTTTAGTCCTGCAGCCTGCTGCCACACATCCAAGCAAGCAGCAGCCAGCAAATACAGCAAGTGTCCAGTGGACTTATGAACCAGGGCCCATCGTACAGCGCCAGTTGCCGATTCAGAATCATGTTTATTGCCGACACAAGTATGTGAGCTAGACAAGGAATTTGATTCCGGTCGATGGTGTCTCTCAACAATATAAAACAACAACAATATGTAAAGATACATGTGCCTACACCACACCCATATGTCCCTTATGGAGTCAGCCGTTCTATGAAATCTTTGCCAACGTTTAGAGCTATATAAAAATGAATCCTCAGTGCCTCTTGAACTCACTTTCAAGAACTAGCCCAGTACCAAAATATTCCCAATTGAAAATTTGACAACCAATTGTAAGAAAAGTCTAGAAATCTCTCTGTGTAGTTTTATGGGGATAAGAGAAATAGGTATGGTCTTTATTGTTCGGGTGGGAAGCTCTCCACACAGCTGCTAAGCCCAAATTCTCACACATTCTCTCAAGCGTTTTGTAGTGCTACACCACATCGAGATGCTTCAGTCTAAAGTTGAATGAATGAGAAACTCAAAGTCTCCTCCAACAAGAATGTTTTAATTCTGCATTTGTTGAATTTTAGAATCCAGACTTCCAAAGAAATCAGGTTCATCACCATTTGGTGTGGAAATATTAGTTAATGTGATAAACTGAGACAGAATTTCTGCTAATATTATAAGCAGCCTTCATTTAGTATCCTTAGTTCCCTTAATATATTTAAAGTGCAAATGTTTGTTAAATAATATTATAATCACCCTTCTCTACCAAGGCCTGTGCAGCAGAACGCCAAGCCAACACAATCTCTACGTAATTTCTCCAATACAGATAAATGTGGTTCATCCTGCTTTGGCTTCAAACTCTTCTTTTTTTCACTTGCTTGGGTACCCAAGACCATTCATTTTCCAGGTGGAAAAATACAGATGGTTAACTCTAAGACATAAATCAAGATGATCACATTAAATTACACATATACACAAAGTCACATCATTTTAACATTTAAACAGCACTGAGTTCTTTCTCAGATCCACCATCTGCCATTAAACTTTTCCCAGGCAAAAAACCAACTTGCCCTTCATATATCCCGGCATCATGTGTAAAATGGTCCACAATCATGTGGTCTTTGATGGAAAATTTAGCAAAGAAAAAGAAAACACAAAATGTTTATCTGGCTGGTGGCTAGCCTTAACAGATTTACTAAATGCACTACCAAGAGTATATTTCAGAGCCCTGAACTTTCAGAGCCCTCTCTTCATTTGTGCAGATTTGGAAATATCAAGAAAGATTTGTTTGCCTTTCCAGTACAGATCTCCTTTGCTCCGTGCCACTCACAGAACCATCTGTTGGCCCATTGCAAGAATTGCACCAGAATAACCCTGGAGTCTGTGTGGGAGCTCTGTGTACTCACTCAATCTCTGGTAGCTTTGTGGTATCATCCCGACTGTTCATTTTTAATAGCCAAATAATAAACCTGGCAGTGTCCTCTGCGATTCCCACAAAGTGTAGATTATTATGATTACTCCAGTTTTCCACATTTTTGAGCTTGTCGCAGAGGGCATCATCCTCCGCCTTTAAATCAACTGGGTTGGCTTTCATTGCTGCGTTCCTCTGTTTATCGGTTTCTTCTAACCACTCTAACCTCTTTTCCACATCCATCACTCATGCGATTCGGGCAAACATCTTCCCTTCTACCGACACAGTTCTGTTCATAGTTGTGAAAATGTTGGCAGTATCTTGAGCAAATCGCTGTGGCTCAGGAAAATTTCTTGGGTGGCACTTGAAGCCCAGCGTTTTTAAATGGAGGTGATGTAAATGTATGTCTTAACCAAAAAGTAGATTCTTCAAAAGCACATAACCATCATTCACAGTATTTAGTTTAATACAAATTATTTATTTAATGAAGGATATTGGAATAATTGATCAGAGTGTTTTTTTCCCTATAAGCCAGTACTACAGCCATTTCTCCTGTCCACATGAAGTTTACTCCAGAATAGTTTGTTATAGTTTTTAAAAGAGATACAGATTTTTTTGGTACTGGAACAACATAAATCTCAGGCCACAGCCCAGTATTTAGCTTTCTTAATTTAAGTGACAGACCAAAAATTGTTCTCTGAGGAGATTCACGTTTAATTAAAGTGGAAAATCAAGAAAATTAAGAATAATAATGGAGAAGTGTCTTCATCTGTGGGGGGGAAAAGATTATTGCAATTTCGTCCCACTTCTAAGGCAACAGAAGCTTAATTTACAGTCATAATAACTATGATAAGAGCAACTTAAGGACAAAGGACTAAAATAAATAAAAAAATAAATTATATATATATATATATATAATTTATACTCCTAATAAATGCAAAGGGACATTATGTTCCTGAAACAGAAATATTAAGCAGCTGGGAGCAAATCAATGAAAATATTAGGAAGTTGAACCAGAAACAGACTCAGCTACATAAAATACAAGACCCTCTGAGTAACCTAGTTCACTATAAGCTACCTGAAATGGAGAGTACATATTAGAAGTAGGGCTACACAATATATAATATATAGGTTGATATCAACAAGTCTATATAACTTATCATATTCGAATGAATATCTGCAATACTGATATTGCAAAAGGCAATAAAAGTAGTTTATTTAATGAGACAAAATTATTTCAAGATTTCTTAGCTGGTAGGAAATTGAAGGTTTTCAGACAGACAGCCGATCTCACCCTGAAGATAGGAGCCGATTTCATTATGTGTAATGTAGATTTTATTCCATTAAAATCTACATTATATTATCAGGCAATAAAAGGGGTAAATACAATGGAAACTTATGAAAATAGAATCTTAGAGCCATTTTATTTAGCATATTCATCACAGGAACGGATCTGTGGAACTCGAGGACCCCCTATACATATAACTGGCTGATCTGTGCTTGTTACGTCCCAGGATCTTTGGCTCGCTTTGGCTTGTACATTTTCTTTTAAACATGTGTAACTAGGAATAAACTTAGAATTAACAAGGGGTAAGTATTAGAAATGGAGATAGGAAAAGAAATACTTGCTTAAGTATGTGTGTACGTGTCGTATATCTGGATTTTACAAAAATGTTGCAGGTGTGATTGTATAGTTTGAGCATATCCAGTGAAATTATTTGGATAACAGACACACATATACATTTTTTATATTAAATATTTAAATAGGCTGTATATGTAATATTATATATTTAATTTGTATAAGTAATATATTTATTGTCTTTCAACATTACTATCTCCATAGTGTGCCAAGGGCCATATAAAGTTTTGCATGACATTGTATTTTGAACGGGTGGATATATATTTGCCATAATACTTTAATATGTTACTGGAGAAAGGATGTGTTTAGCATGGACTTATGCACAATGTTTCTTCACATTGAGAAATGGGACACAGAATTTACTGATAAACAAACACACACACAAGTACAAACCACAAATGTGGACTTTGGGACAAACTATAAAAAACACAGGAAACTTAGAATCCGGCTCAAAAATGCTGTATAATCACATGCCAGACTCTGGAACCACAAAACAAAAACAAGAGGCATGTGTATATATACAGAGTTAACAAGATGAAAAGATGACAAGTAGGAAGCTACCAGGGCATAGTCGATGCAGAGTTGGGGCACACAGTGCAAGCTGGACAAAAGTACAGCATAGATGTAAGCAGAACTGGAAGAGCCATGTATAGAAAATGAAAAGCCATATTTCATGGACACATTTTTTGTCTGTTTTGCACATATTGTCTTGTGTTCATCAATATTTTTCCATCTCGTCTTTTAACAGATGGATAGTGAGAAGAAGAGGAGAAAGTACTCCACCAGTAGCAATGACTCTGACACCACTGACAGTAAGTATTTTACTTGATAGAGGAAAAGTTGGGCTGATGATAAGTGAGTACACGAAGCACATGGTGTACAGCCTTTGGACATTAGTTATTTTATGTGACTCATGAGAGTTCTGCTTACTAAGCAGTCAAAATTCTGACAGGCAGCCCCTGCACTCTACAGCAAGCATAAAAGTAAACAAACAAGCACAACAAAAAAACAACACTGGCAAACCTTAGCCTCTTTCTTTGATGCTCTTCTTCTTACTTCTTCTGTTCTGGCATCATTCTTTTTTTTGGATTGTGTGTTCTCTTCATATTCATTCTCCTTTTGTCCTCTTCTTTAAAAAAAATTAAAAGGAAAGGTGCAGCACTAGAAAGACCTGTCCTGACCAAACATTGTGGCCAATACATTTACATTTACGACACTCTTATCCAGAGCAACGTACATCAGCTCAACCATGTTACGGCACGCTTGGTACATCTAAACAACACATGCTGAAGAAATGGAGGGAAATGAAGGTGTATTGAAGTTCTCCACAATGGAAACTGCAAGGGTCCTAGTGCTCTGGTTGATCTTCACCGAGGAGCTGTTGATGCTCAGCAAAAAAGTGATTACGGCCCGTTCTCCATAACCATATCTTTTATTTTGTCCAGAATCAGAGAATGGTTGGTGGCTCTGTTAGTTGTTGGACCTCCTCTCTGTACACCACCATGCCATTCTCTGTGACCAAGCCCACCATGTTTGTCATCCGTGAACTTGATGACATGGTTTGAGCTGTGCATTGCTGCAGTCGTGGGTTATCAGCGTGAAGAGCAGCGTGTTGAGCACACAACTTTGGGGTCTCCCTTCTGCTCAGTGTGGTGATGCTGGAGATGAAATCAGCATGAGAAACTCTACAAAACCCACATAAACGTCTCTCTGATGATCTTGACCTGTTGACCTGTGTTATTAGTGTGGTTCTAAGAGAAAATCCCCAAATAACTGAGGCTGCAAACTGCAGCTTCACAGGGAAGAAAAGAAATGGTATATCATCAGTGACCAAACAATAACAGTAAAAGTTTGAATAATTTGTGCATGGTATAAAAAAATGTTAGCAGTGTGCTAAAATAAAACCGTTAACAACATTATCATGAGTTAAAACACTTTCACCATGCTTTTGTAGTGGAGTGTTTGTATGTGTATGCTGCACAGAGTAGATCAAACAGCAGAACCGCCAAAGTTTTAATACACATCGCTGCCAGTGCTGTGGCGTCAGACTGAATGATCATCAATAATTTTATATCTGCCTAATGGACCAACAGGTTAGATGCATCAAAAAGAGAGGACAGTAAGCGGACGCACCATTCAAATATTCCAGCAGCACAGCTATGAGTGATCGACTGTGTACTGCACATGTCAGGGTCACTGCTGTGTTAAAAATCATTCACTACCCAAATAATATCTGCCCACTTGTTGAGCTGACCATTGATGAATGGATTAGAGCAGGGATGTGGAACTCCAGTCCTGGAGGGCCGTGATCCAGCCCGTTTTGGTGATTTCCCTACTCAGAAAAACCTGGTTCAGCTCACCAGTTAATTGTCTAAACCAGTAAAAGGTTTAGTGAATGTTTTTAAGGAGGAGAACCATCAAACTGTGCTGGCCCTCCAGGACTGGGACTTTTCACCCCTGGGTTAAAGGGAGGCAAATAAATGTTGGAGGAAAACAACAGATGGACTACAGTTGCAAATTATGAATGGTTGATGAAGATGATAAAATGCATTAGTGTAGATGTGTAGGAGTACCCCAAAAGATGGATTTTAGATTTAAATTCTAGGAGCTAATATAAAGGCCTAAAAAATAATAAACATAATAATTGTCAGTGGCTGCCTGCTTCTCCACAGTGCACTACACAGCATGGAGGCATTGGTAAGGGCAGCTACCACCAGAAGCTTTGTAATGTTATCTACATACATACATAATTAGGCTAATTTTCTTGACTTGTTGGTACAGTAGCCACATGCTTGATGGAACAGAATCAATTTCGAATTGTTAATTATTCAAAGCAGCTATGCCAGGCCAAATAAAATGAGCTGTGTGATGAGCGTCATTGTGGTAATTATTTATGAGAGTTGCATTAGATCGACTCCTGGCACTCAAACATTAATTTAATCTTATATTTCCTACTTTACCTGGTGTATCGGGTTTGCTGAACTCCTGACTGAGGAACAATGCTTTGTACATCACAGGTTAAATGTTTTTGTTAATTTTCTAAGTAGATTGGGTATTTTTATACAGACAGCACACTTCTGCTTAGAAACTTGGCTGAATTTACATCGTCCATTAGGCCAATGTCTCTGTGGGGTTGCAGATCTCAGTAGTTCAGTGAGTCAGACATGTGTCTCAGTGAGGGAAACATGACTGGGGGTGTGACAACTAATAGAAATTAAGCCTAAAAATGTGCAGGAAAAAAATCCATGTCAAGAATATGTACATCACATTGAATATGTAATTTCACCAAGGGTATGCCAACCTTTCTGCTCAGCTATAAAATGCAGTATAGTGAATACAATATTCCATAAAAAACAACACTACAAAGGTTATTTTTTTAATCTGTGTTTTTTAAATGCCAAAGTAAAACATGTCTATTTCTGCCTATTTGATAATCACATAATGTCGTAGTGTCATACATCTCAACACACTTGTAGGAGAGCACAGACTTCCTAGTTTGGTTACAACAGCAAAAAGACAGCTGTACTCTCTAGCATCACGTTCAGCAAACAATGAAATGATGAGTCAATGCCATTTTATGGTGTTGTACAGTGTTTTATGGTGTTGTACAGTGTTCCACAGCTTTAAATGTGACTCAGGCACATTAACACATATCATATGCATTGTAGGATTAACCAGAACAACAGTATCCAATTTGTTTATATAGCACATTATCATACACAAAGGTCATTCCGTGTTCATTACAGAAATAGAAAAGAAAACAGAGTAAAATTGAATAAGATCATGGGAGAGATACAAGTAATGAAAGAATACATAAAAGAAAACTGAAAGTGTTTTATATAAAGTACAAAGATTTAATTGATGCCAAGGAGGACTAAGAAGAAAACCTTAGAGTTCTCTTTAAATTGTGAACAAAAAACACTGGATGTATTTATAGGTAAGGTTCACTTCAACAGAACTTAATTCGGCTCATTAAAAAATCATTAGTTACAAACTCCCCAGGACATTCAAAAAGCTTGTTTTAATCATTCCTTGCCTAGAGGAGAAACAATGCGAATTAAACAATTGTTTTTCTTGGTTTTATCTGTGTTACACAATGCCAGAAAAAGTAGTACTGTGCAGCAGTTTGGTAGTTCGTGTGCACAAAACACACTCTAAACCTGGCAATTAACAGACTAGTTGAACCAGATGTTTTTAAGTATGGATATCACCCAGTTAGGCCACGTTTGCTGTATACTGTTTAGCAGAATAGTGACGTTGTTGATATATGTTCAGTCCGTAGGAATAGACTACCAGTGAGCATTCATGCAAAACAGGTATGCCTCAAGGGTGGGAAGAAATCTGAAATGGAATCAAAGTATGACCACAAATTGAAAACAACTAACAAAGTCAGCTAAAAATGTTGAAGCTGACCCTTATCTCATCCAAAAATAAGGAAGATCAGGAATATCACTAAGAATTTGAAATTAGCCTAATGCTTTCTTTTTATTTCTATCCGAAACACAAAGTTACTGTAGGTCCAGTTCTGATGCTCATATGCCTTTCGTGTGACTTTCTATTATAGCCAGCATTAACATGCAGCCTGCAGTTGGTGCTACAGCAGCTCTTTTGTGGAATACTGTCAGACAGGCTAGAGTTCACATCCTACATGCATCATAGAACCATTGGCACCAATAACCCTGTCAGCTGAGTTTTGGTATTCACACTTCCACTTACTGGAAGATGGTAGATGCTCTGACCCAATTAGGTCACTTCAATTTGGCCCTGGTTCCTTATACTTGCCCATTTCTGTAGGTGTGTGAGTGTTTATTTATTTACACATGTGCTGTAATAATTTAATTCATGTTTCTCAGTTTTAAGAATTGTCATACTTGATACTTTGATGCAGTTAAAGGAATTACACTTAAGTGACCTGTTTGAATTTTTAGCATTTTTTGTTTGTGTTGCAGGCCAAGTGACAGCCTGGTCACGGTCTTCAAAGAATACCGGGACCAATAGCACTTGGGTACGACAGGAACAGAGGAAACCGTCTGAGGTGGGTGATCATCAAAAATGTCTGTTTTTCAGAAGCAATAAAATGGACTCTTGTCATGTTTGTGACAATTGCCCGTACGTTAGTAATGGATTTGGTTTTTCAACTCTCTCAGATATTAAGCCATGTGAAATGGTTTTCTTGTAAAAATGTGAAGAATGTTGGGAGCTGGAGTTCTGTATGGAAATATTTCAAATGAAAATATCATTTGTAAAGTTGAGGATGTCAGAGTTATGGTTCTGTTGTGAACAGGAACTGGTAGGATGCTATTTCACTGAAGCTGATGAGAGCTTGTGCAAAAAGCGACAGTCCAGGAGTTTGACAGTTTGAGTTCCAGTTCATTATGAAGAGGGGGCTGAATAGTCCCTCTGAGCAGTTTGCATTCAATAAATGTAAATTTGCTTTGCAATAGTTTGTAAAAAAAAATTGGTTATGTTTTTTGTAAAATAAACATTTACCTTTGGCACCGTTCAACCTTATACAGAGATAGGACAAACAGCTACTGAACAGGAAGGAAGTAGCCCTTGCTTGTAGGCAGGTGTGAAATTTGCAGTTTGAGGAACACAGTTTGTTCTGTGTTCCTAAAGCACAGTCCAATCTTTGATCATTAAAACATGGCTTCTTATGTACTTTAACACAGACACCTAGCAAACCAGAATATTTAGAGCACTGATGGTGCAGGAGAGTATAACAGAGTAGAAATTCATGAAGAGAACTCAGTGAGTTAGCACTGATTACTTGTCTGGCCACACCTTAAATACACTCTTCAGGTCATCCAAGAAATTAAATAAATGGATGCATTGAGCTGAAAAACCAGTCTGTCTAAATTTCTTGCTGATTGTTCTGTTTGTCAGAACATTATAAGGCAGTATTGTGGTCATGGTGCAACCAAAGTGTTTGTGACTCGCTTAGAAAACAGTTGAAATTTCAGTAGCTAGCTGCTAAATGTTAGCATTTACTAAATGTTAGCTGTTAGTTTCTTTCATCCAGAAAAAAATATGTAAAAAAAAAATACCGCAACTTTTCATTAAAATATGGCATTTTACATGAATGAAACATTTATCTTAATATGATGAGTCTAAAGCTGGGATGAGAAAAACACCCACAAATTATTAGGGCTGCAACTATCGAATATTTTTGGAATCGAGTATTCTGTCGATTTTTTTCATCGATTAATCGAGTAATCG
>JBBJLR010018658.1:0-13278 GCA_037577145.1 Brachypetersius gabonensis
GATTGGTTGATTACATAATTGCATTAATGAGAAATTGAACAGGTGTTCCTAATAATCCTTTAGGTGAGTGTATATGGGATGCAATCATGCAGTAATTATATTGCACTGTAATATAATATTGTAACAAATATTACAGTTTTTACAATCACTATAATAGTAACATATCATATTGCCCACCCCCTCCTGATTTGTTCGAGTGAAAGGTGGGCATGCTGCGAGTAGAGAATGGCCAGACAAGGACCTCATGTGGAGTCCTTGAAGAATATGATGTTGATTTCGAACAGTCCAGAGCCTGAAGAGCCTGCTGAGCCAGTACTGAGTTCCGTTATGGCACGCGCTGTCCTGTCAATCAGGATGTAACCAAAGACTCGCCTGAGAGGACAGGCCTTAATAAATCTCTGCCAGTTTATGTAATTTGTTGACCCCTTAATGTCAAACTGGTGAAGAGAAGCAAGGAATTCTATTTGCCAGCCCAAAAGCAATTAACCCTAATCACACACTCGTCCACTGCCTTGGCACTCGTCATCCACTGATTAACACACATCCCTCAATTATTAACACAGTAACGTTGCTCACAATCACCACGTAGCAGGGCTACACTATGAGACTCATTATCCAACATTACTCACAGTTCCAGGCTCAATTAATTTTGTAGCTATATTTAACTGCTGTCATCACTGATGACCTCATTTACTCCACCTCTGCGTATCAAGACCAGCTTGTTCCAGTTTTAAATTCAGGTCCACGAATATCAAGACAATATTGATGATGTGACCATCATTAAATACGTCTTGGTCAGCTGAGCTACTGGGGAAAATAACTGAAAGAGTAATAATGGCTGAGCCAGTTAATATGAAAAGGGAGTTTTTGGCTTGAAAAGTCAGAGTGGGCACTGTCTCAGCTGCTTCCATGAGAGGATTTTGTGCAATTAGAAAGACTCAGAACCAGAAAGCTTTAATTGCTCATGTTATGATTGCACAGACAGAAAGCGACACAGAGACAAGAGCAATATAAAATATGAAGCCTAAATAAATCCAATCAAACCTCTGCAGAAAACTCACTAAGCCGTATACACAAAAGCTGGGGTACTAATGCTATTGAATTACAGTTAAGTGAATTATTAATAATACAAGTGTTATTGCTGTAATAGAGATCAGCAGTAGATCAGTAATATTGCAGATGGTGAGACTATTGCACATAATGATAATACAGTATTAACATGGGTGCTGGAAGCATTACAGCAGGAGGGTGGGTGGAGGGGGTGTCCCACCAACTTTTTAAAAATCATTCGTTTTGCCCCCCCACCCTTCACTTTTCCCCTTGCGGACAACAGCCAAGAGGTAAATCAATCTACCTATCTATGATTAATGCTTTTTTGTGCCATATGTGTACCATTATGTTTGCTTTTGTTCCAATAATTTATCATTTATGAATGTATTAGTGGTGTCTGTTTTTTAAATGTGTTTATTTAATATTATATTTAAGTATTTTAATACTTAACCTCTAACACCTCTCAGGTTACAACCGGGTGACCATCGTCCTGCGTGCCAAATCTTGCCATGTAGGAATGAAGGTCTTCAGGTAAGTCTTGTACTTGTTGCAGGGGATTAGAGTGGGTGCTAAAAGGCACAAATGTAAGTAAGGTGTGCTGCAGTAAATACTTTGCTTTTAACATTCTGAGCATTCACGCTTTGAACACTCAGATATTTCAACATGGGATCATCAGTCCTGACTTTAGATCAGCAGCAGTTCATCCATCAGTGAGAGCCGCTGAATCAATGTTGGATCCGTGTTTAGCATGGTTGCCCTTCTGAGAAGAAACAAGGTCAATGCAAATTCAGCATCACACTTCCACGCTGATCTGATGCTTTTTGATCTATCTATCTGTCTGTCTGTCTGTCTGTCTGTCTGTCTGTCTGTCTGTCTGTCTGTCTGTCTGTCTATCTCTCTATCTATCTATCTGTCTGTCTGTCTATCTCTCTCTCTATCTATCTATCTGTCTATCTATCTATCTATCTATCTACAATTTCTTATGATGGACAATACACACGGCCACAAGTCAACATACACTATATAAACAAAAGTAATGGGACACCCGACCATTACACCAACAGGGACTTTTTTATGGAGTCTGTCCCACTTTGCAGCTGCTATAGTGCTCTGGACTCTAAGGGTAACTTGTTTTTCTATAACAAACATGAATGCCCTGCATAGCTTTGGTTTTATATTACATTATGTTTAAGATTAGATTTACAATAAATGTTTGACCTGCAGCTGTGTAGCTGTGTAAAAGGAGCACTGCTAAGATGGGAGTAAAAATGGGTAGCCTGCAGGTTTTAATTATTTTTCTTTTTTGCTTAGAACTTTTCTCCCTTGATTTACACTCTGTACAGTCCTGTTAAGCTCAGAAATGTTCTAAGAAAGCCACACGAACTTAATATAGAGCTGACACAGTTCTCTTATAAAACAGTTCAATCTGAACCATTACTCAAGGAACAGAACAAAATGTGAAGGTAAAGTTTGAGGGTAATGTGAATCATGGGCATTTAGAATGACGTCAGAGATCACCAAGGGAAACTGTGCAACTGATTTTATTTATTTATTTTTTGGTAGTTATCAAAAGTTAGACATGAATATGACATCATGAATCATCCACAGAGGCATTTTCCTCCTGTCACATATCTCAATGGACTGTAATAAACACATCGATGTGGATGTTATCAGCAACAAGCAGCCAGAAGCTCTGGTAGTCTCTATGGCAACCCTGCCTTTTTGATGCTATCCACATCTAAAACAATATGAACAGTTCACACACAGCTGGCTACAAGAGAGGACATCTCTTGCAATACAATCCCAAGCTGTTCAGCATTGAGGGAAGTTCTGAGCAAAATGAGCTCCATCAAGTCCCTTTAATCAAACAGGACAAGGCGCCCTTCAAGCTCTCTAGAGAAGCCCATTACAGAGTGTGGATTTGTTTATCTCACTGGCTATTGTGCTCATAGAGGCTCAGGTTTACACAGAGTTCCACTACGTTCACAATCAATAGATCTCAATCTGTGCCTGCATGCAGTTTTTAACTCTCATTATTAACAACTCTTTATTGACAAGGAAAGAAAGCTAAGAATAGATGCCAGTGTTGAATGTATTTAACATTTCCAATAAACCCCTGAGATTTTGTGACATTTTGGTTTAAATAAGGACTCGGGGTCATTTCGGTCTCTGAAAAAGTGAATGGTAGTTTTAGAAACAGCCCCATAGAACCATGGTTTATATAAAATGTAGCTAAATCCACAAGTAATATTCTTACACTGACTCCATAACAACCTGATAACTGAAAGGACATGGTGATATTCAGAGGGAAACTATTGTCATTAATTAACCACTGAATGATAGAGGTGGAGGGGCTCAGAGGGTAGGATACTTGCCTCCAGACCAAGAGGTCATGGGTTTTAATCCTACCTACAGCACCACCACTGGGTCCCTGAGCAAGACCCTTAACACCAATTTGCTCCAGGGAGACCGCCCCCTGTAGGTAGGGAATGGAAGTCACTTTGGATAAAAGCGTCTGATAAATGCCATAAATGTAAATGATAGGTTTGGTTTCCAAAAAGTAGCTAAAAATTGCCTTTCTTTTCTCAGAAAGAAAAACAGATTTGGGGTTCAGCCAAATGCTAATGCCTTACTAAAAATAATATTTTTTTCTTTAATTCTTGCACATTTACATTATTGGAATTGGATCAGTGTGGGATCCAGGGCTGCAATGTCTACAACACAAATATGGCGTTTTCATAAACTGTCCAAAACCAAAACTGAACATTCATATGTTGTCTGAGTTTATATATTTTGTCTCAACAGTGGGAAGATTCTTGTGGACTATTTTGCATGAAAGCGCCCTGCGTCAAAAATGTTTTACTCTGCAAAAACAATGTCCCAAGCATCAAGCAACATATTCCCAAAACATTCACTAGTTTTCTGTGAAAGGGCTTTAAGCATTAGAGGCATTAAACAATGTGGACATGTGGTTGTTATTTCCTTCTTGGAGGACAGTTCTGATAAGGTACGTTTCCCATTTCACATCAAGTAACAGTTTGTTCTCAGAACCCTATTACTTTCACTGGAATTCGAATAGCTGGAATGGCCATTGCTTTTTCTTGCGCAAGCCTCTTGTACACAAGAAGGCTTTCTTTTGATTGAGACCTCTTTATCAGACCATATTCTACATCAGTTGAGCACTTTGAGGTCAGTTGAGGTTTGTCCACAGAACTGCTGGTGTCCAGCTATTTTTTGGCTGGTGGACTGTTCTCAGAACAGCAGTGTTGCTGGAGTCCTTACACACATCCGCCTGCTAGATTTAGAGTGGTCCACCATCCAGAAATATCTGACCAAAAGTGGCTCCCTGGAGGCTCACCATGGATGTGGGGCTAGAACATGGTTATTGAGATTTTGCTAGGCAACAGATGGCCTACAGTGAGACCTTATTAGAAAAGGAAAGAGTTCATTGACTAAAATTATAATAGAATAGCTTGTATCACTCAGCTTGCTCTGAGTACAAAGTGCCAGTCATCGTTTTAGTAAAGGAATAAGTGGTGAATGTGGAGAAATGTTCACATTCCCTAGTGTCCTAGTGTGTCGGGAGTTGCCTCTGTGATCAGAAGGTTGTGGGTTTAAATCCCAGAACCACTGAGGTACCCTTGAGCAAGGTATCGTCTCCACACACTGCCACCTGGGCGCTGTGCTCCTGGCTGCCTGCTGCTTCACTTGGTGAATTGATTAAATGTAGAGAAAGAATTTCGTGCTGTTTGCATTGTGTGCTGTGGTGTGTTTGCGTATCACAAGTCGTCACTTTACACCTAATAGTAGCCAGAAAGCTGGAAATGGCATTTGTGCCACTTTACCTGTATACAAATACATTTTTGAAACACAAGCATGGCTTTTGAATTCATAAGCCTCTCTTTCTCGCATTAGAAAAGTATCTTGTATGTCTGGAAATAGCTAGCAGAGTTTCTCCTATCGCCAAATAGGCTAGTGCAAGCCAAACTCATGTGCCACCAGACTTGGATGAGATACAGACATTAGGATGTAACTGGCTACATTGTCTTTCTAGCGTTCAGTTTTTATTCTCCGTGTGCTAATATTTGTCATGTTTTCACAAGTATACTTCTCACTTCGTTTTGTAACACACATGGCAAGATAGCAAGCAAGGCCTTGCTGAGCCCTTTAATCACAGCAGACACTAATCTGTGAAGTTCTGGGTCCTAAAATAAGCAGTTTATCAACTAGCTGGATGTATTGAAATATGGCAATAATTTTGTGAGACAAGAAAACCAGCAAGAGCGCCTCCTTCTGTTTGCAGACACATCTTTCTTCAAGCTACAACAATCAAAATAAGATTGTTGGGGACTTTATTGCAGACTTGATTTGCCAAACAGCATTCAGCATTGGTTGAAAAGAACTATTAGCACTGTTTTAATACATTTATACAGAGATATACAGGGGATCCTTGAGTTTCCACTCAGATGTAACCTGAATTTTGGTGTCAAAATACACCCGAGCCTAAGTAACTTACCTATCCAAACGCAAAATCATGAACATAAAACACAACTAAGCCACAGAAAAAGGAAAAAATAAATAAATATACTGTACTTGTACACTGTACTGTAGTAACAAAAAATGAATAAAAAGACTCACAATTTTAACAGTCCAAATTAGAGAAGGGACTGGGGGACACCAGCTTCTCACTCACATGCCGTGTTACTGTGTATTCCCCATGTTCTGCGTATTCTATGTATTCTTCTGACACGCAGAACCAAACTAGTTATGCGAGTGAGCATCATAAACTCGAAACATCGTATGCCGAGGACCCCCTGTATCCAACTTAGTCATGATTAAAAAAATAAGGACCTAACTGTACACCAGAAAGGTGAACCAACATATCACATGTATCTAATAAAGTGTCCAGTTTGTGCGTGTTCACTTTGTTCATGACCTGCAGTGCTTCCTTATGAAGTAGATTTGTGCTCATCACAGCAAATCAGTTTGTCATTCTAATCGCTGTGTTACAACCGCCCCATTACATGAACGCTGATAAAAGTTCACAAATGACGAATCTTGGCTCACACCATGGTTTGCAGCTCTGCCCGTGTTTAGTTGCTCGTTCTGCCAACTGTGAAGCTAAACTATTATTGGCTTTGAGTGTGTTTACTCAAGCTGGGAGCATGATTATTTTATCCACTTTTATATCTCCACTCTGTCTGCCAATCAATAGACTGAATCACTCTTGTGAGGTCACTGGAGATGACAAAAGTGTATCAAAGACTTTCAGGTTTTCATTGCTTGGGCTCAAAGTTATTGTGGAAAGCAATATAAACAATGAGGGCAGTGCAAGAATACAAGTGGTTTAGTGTTCTGATAAGAGCTGTACAATTTAAATAAAATATACTAATCTTTAGCAAAAAATATCTGTTGGGAAATGTAAAAGCCCGGATTCAACCAAAAATCCCTAAAAACCATCTGTAACTGGTCAGGGCCTGTGATGGGGCGCCCCAACTTGGAGGGCCAATGTTCAGCAAAGGTTGGTAATTTCCAAAAAAGTGTGGATAGCTATGAAAGAGAAGGTTCTGAAGCATGGGATCTTTTACAGATCTTAGAATCTGGTTCAGTGAAGTTTTTCAAACTATTCATTAAAAAGAACAGTATTCAAACATTAAGCGCAACCTGGTGTGCTTAACTTGGTAAAAACACAAGATTACTCCTTTTTGGACCATAGCCAATTGAGTTATTCAGTTGACTCATTACTTTGCTTGCGTGATGTGTCTTTCAATAAAAATAGCATTCAAATATTACTGCTGTAATCACATGAGCAATGAATGAGAGAATCAGACGCAAAGACCCACACTTAGGTTTAATCAACAAAACGTCATTCCTACTAGTGAACCAGGGTTAGGGTGTTTTATGACGTGTACCCACCCGTATAAGAGTCAAACTACCCCACCAGGTCTGCAAAAATATGAATGAATCAACAACCCAATTCACAATGTTTCTCTAATATCCAGTAGAGATACAAACTAACAACCGGGAAGTCGACGAAGTACAAGCGCGACTGTCTGTTTGGGCTGAAGATACATTTCAGTGGAAGTTTTCTATGATGTTAACAAGCTTTTCTTTAACACTGTGAGAATCGTGAAGGTGAACCAGGACATCCCTAACAAGTTAGCTGCGTTAGGTTTCATCATACACTTAAAGAATGCAGAGAGAAAAAATTGCTTTGCTGTCGAGTCAGAAACTCTGTTACCGGGCTGAGATACATCGGAAAATCAAAACATGCTGCAAGTTCTGTGTCACTGCACTACAGCACAGTTCCTGCATACCAATGGAAAAGTGCCTTAAGGTATTTATAGCCTAGACATAATGATGCTTTGTTGTTTGTTTCACACCCACAAAATTCAGCTGACCTGAACCCAACTGACCCACAGGTTAAGAATCAATTTAGTATTAGTTACTGAAAATGGACAGTGATCATGTGCAGAGGTGGGTAATCCAGGTCCAAAGAGTAAAAACACTCGCCAGGACTTTATTACAACCATCTGTATCGTGCTATTGCTGGTTTGAAGGTTCTGAAGAACCATGGCAGTTGGAACAAAATCCCGGGGAGGACTTTTACTCTTTGGACCTGGATTACCCACCTCTGGTCATGTGATGAGTGAACTAGAGACGATGATGATGTTGTTTCTACGCTGAGAATATGCAGCGGTCATGTGACAGTTAAGCGAAAGAAAGACTTTTTTCTGAACGAGCCCATAATTAATTTGTCACAATTCAGATAAACAGAACAAGTGCAGGTACAAATGATTTATTATAATACCGGGCGTTTAGTATTCTGATAAGAGCTGCAAGGGCCCGGATGCACCCAAACACCACAAAACCATCTGTGATTAGTCACTAAGCTGTCACTGTTCAAATGAACGGAGTGCATGTGTTCTTGGAAAAATGAACAAATCACTTACTAAGATATTAATTACCCTCAAGACATACAAAAGATTCAAAACGAATGAGTCAGATCCTGGCATGGCACAGAGTGATCCCACCAGACTGTGGAGGTCAAACCTGTTCAGACACAATATGGATCCCGCAGTGTCAGAACACCCTGAGATGAACAGAAATAGAACAAAAGCACCCTTTCAGTGCCTGTAGCAGGTGATGACCTAGAGCAGTGGTTCCCAACTTTTTCCCTTTAGCCCCCTTTGCCTTGCCAGGCCCCCCAACTCCTACCCACATAGACACACAAAAAGAATAAAGTGATTAATTACATCTGCATACTAATATCTGCCAAAAATACAGTTAAACTGTTATAAACAGTTGTTTGCTCTTATACTCATACACACACACACACACACACACACACACACACACACACACACACTTACTTTAACGTTTCTCAGACATTGGGATTTTATTAATTTAATGTCTACAAATATAATGTTGGTAACCTCATTGCAAACAAAATTGTGGCCCCTAAGGGCCCAGACTCCCGGGTTGGGAACCCCTGTCCTAGAGGTTAGGGTGTTGCCCCTGCAATCAGAAGGTTGTAGGTTCAAGTCCCAACAATGCTTGTGTCATCACTGAGGTACCCTTGTACTGTAAGGTACTGCTCCCCACACCACACACACACTTTTCAAAATCATTCGTTTCGTCCCCATCACTTTTTGTTTCCCATATTGGTGGCAGCCCAACGCTTCACTTGGTGAATGAGTTAAACGCAGAGAATTTCACGCTGTGGTGTGTTCATGCGTGACTATATGGAGCCACTTTACTTTACTCTCATACCTCAAGACACATCAGCTGCTGTTAGACCCAAGTAGCAAGTTCCAAAAATTGGTCAACAATCAAAAAGCAATGAAATTAAGTGCTCACTACTATTAACAATCCCAGTGTGATGAAGATACCTCAGGGTCAGCTGCCTGCCAGGTTCCCCACCGAGATGAAACCTTCAGCACGTTTGTTTGCGAGTGACTGTGTCGTTGAACACTGCTGTGGCTGGTGCTGCTGATGAATTTGGCTCGGCTTGTTTGAGCAGAATCCCTCATTTCCAGCTGAATGCGAGACCAGAGTCCCTCAGAGGAGCTGAGCTCAGAACAGTCTTAATTAAAGCGGCAGAATGGGTTCATCCTCGCAATTCACCCATGACAGATTGCCTTTGCTCCGACTCGGAGGAATACAAAGATGAAAGAAATAGTCTTCCAGAAATTCGTTTTTCTTTCTGGGGTTCTTTTCCCAGCCTTCTTCTTTCTGCTTGTTTCTTCTTCCTCCATCATGGCCAGCAAAGAACTGCGTTTGCTTGATGTTATTTGAGTGCTGAGTCTCAGCTTCAGATGGTTCGGGTGAAGGTTTGATAAATAAATACTCCTACATTTAAAGGCTTTCAAATGACATTGTAGCCATTGTTCAGTTTTGAGTGGACGCAGGCAGAACAACCAAAATGACAGAAATATACTGAATAAAAACTGAATGTTCAAAGCTCTGTTCCTTCAATGCCAATGTTACTTTTTTTAAAACTGCTCCCAGCACTAAATAATATCAATACTTTTATCTTTTTGAAAATCGATCCCTGGAACCATTATAGCAGGGGGACCACTCCCAACCCCCCACCCCCACTTTTCAAAATCATTTATTTTGTCTCCCTCCCACTTTTTTTTGTTTCCTGGACCAAAACCGAGGCGTGTGCGCACCCCGACACCCCCAACACCCCCCAAGGACTACGGCTGAGACATCGACCGCTGCGTCCCCACAACATTAAAAATGCTTCCGGCGCCCCTGGAAATATTATCTATATTTTTATCTCTTTATTGAACTGACTAGAAACTGTGTAGGAGAGGAACTAATTTCCCCTCTATAACCAGCACTTTTTATAGCTAATTCACTAAACATTCAGCTATTCATTGCAAAAGCCTTCAAATGTCACTTTTAATGTCCACATTTTACTGATATTTCCTGAGGAAATCATTACAAATTCCCCTTGTAATGCACTGAAAGTACTGCAATCAAAATGTTAACCTTGGTATTACTTTGAATATCAAACCAAGCTGATAAGTAAATCGCCCATTCATAGTTTCCATTGTCGCTGGTTTACTGAATACACTCAAGTTGATACTAGTGTGTATTATGTATTCATTTATGTTGAAGTTTTGTAGCCTTCATGGATCAACTAAGCTAGTTAGACGCCATGTTTCTACTTTATTCTCAGCCCCGCAGATACCATGCACAAATGAGGATGTGAGGATGTGTGGAAGGTTTAAACAAAAGAAAATTATTTTATTAAGGATTAAAATAATTGTTAGTTTACCTGATCACCGGTGTAATTACTGGTAATCGATTTAATCGATTTATTCACTTCTAACAGGGATTAAAAGGATATGATCACTTTTAGAGCCATGGGACAACAACAAAAATCACCACATAACTTACGTCTGATGTAGTCAATGAGAAAACACATATAAAGATTTTCAAAGAATCTGTGTGTGTGTGTGTGTGTGTGTGTGTGTGTGTGTGTGTGTGTGTGTGTGTGTGTGTGGCGCTCTGCTTTAACTCATAACTCTGATTATTAAAAGGAGTAAACCATGTGCAACACTTTGCTCTGAAGTGACAGATGGAATTGGGGTTTCAAATTTAGCTTATTGTTTCCATGTTTTATGAGGAATTTTTGGCATGTAAAAATGACACTCTCTGAAAAGACGTTGGGGTTTGCCGCCCTCTTCTGACATAAATAAAACCCTAGGAGTGCTGTCCTAGACGTACTGAATGTTTCTGTAAAATGCTTATGGTTTTCATCCATTCATTCATTTTCTGTAATCACTTAATCCTTACTACGGAGGCTGTTCTGGGGTCTACAGATGCGAGGCAGAGACCCACCCTGGGCAGGGCGCCAGGGTTTTAAATACCAAAAATATCGATTCAGTGTGGAAATTTACATCAATCTATCAAATGTTCTTATCCCAGACCTATCTCTTCCTCTTATAAACACGAAACCTGTATCCATTCAAAGTTTAGAATCCATACTTTTAACATGTCCCAATAACCTGAAGCCAAAAAGAAAATGAATATTAAATAGTAGCATCATTTATTGTCTCAAAGAAATATTTTCACTGCTTTGCTGGCATTAATTCCACCGATTAAATTGGTTAAATGATACATTGGTCTGGCCTGGTCACCTTCCTGCAGCAAGAGATGCTATATATACATAGTTGTGGGTCACAGTTTGGATGTCTTTCTGTTGTTGCACACACTCAAGCTGTCATATCCAAGAGGGAAGACTAGAGTTTGACAGGATTTTTTTTGTGATGCATGAGTCACAGCTTGTGGCACACACTCAGATGTGTATGAGGATGAAGAGCTGCTCTCTGTACATGAACCATGCCCTCTCTCTCTCTCTCTCTCTCTCTGTCTCTCTCTCTCCACCTCTCTCTCTCTCCTTTATGAGTCGTCTTCCTTTATCTTCAGTAGTAACGAGGTTGTTCTTGTTAGAACAGCTTTGTAGGCCAAACGAGAACGCACTAAGGTACTGAAGCAGAGACGAATGCAGCTTGAAGATCACTGAATGTTTTATGTCTGCGTCGGGTTCTGGTCCGGACATGATGTTATATTTAGGCTGCTCCCCAAAAGGTGGGCTGTAGCCAAGAAAGGTGGGTCTTCGTGATGGGTGAAACCTTTTTCATGTTCCAGTCCTTGGTTTATCTTTTTTTTTTCATGGTTCAGCTTGGGGGAAAATAAACTTTTATCCAGGTCATTCATTCATTCTTTGTGGCAGCGGGTGGCCTGGTGGTTTCCGAATCAAATCCCAGGACTGCCACCACTGTGCCGCCACACTGTGATACCATTGAGCAAGGTATCGTACACACACTGCTCCCCAGACGCTAGCTGCCCACTTGCTGCTTCACCTGGTATATGGGTTAAATGCAAAGAAGAATTTAACACTCTTTACTTTAATATCTAAGCTTCCTCTTCCTCAACCAGGATCCGGGTGCTAGAGCATATCCCAGCGGTCACAGGGCAAAGATACAGAAATATCATGAACACGAAGGACAGACAAACAGATAAACACACACCTCTAAGGGTAGTACAGCATTTTCAATTCACCTGACCTGGACTGTGGGAGGAAACCAGAGAACCTGGAGGAAATCCACTCAAACACAGGGAGAACATGCCAACTTCCCACAGAAAGAGCTCTACACCATCCAGGCAAGGAGTTGAACCAGGGATCTTCTTTCTGTGAGGCACCACTTTGCCACCCTTTTTTAGAAATATATAAAAATAACAAAATAATTTCTTATAAAATCAACAAAATATGTAATTTTACCAATGCCTGCTCACCTGAAATCAGGGCAGGTTCATCTCTAGTCTCCCAGCTTCTTTCTAAATTAGGCAGAACCTGAATTCCATCTGTTTTCTAATCTCTAATCATGAGTCATTTGTCAGCAGAAGCCCTAGGCACTATAATGCATTATGACCAATATGTCAATGAGTGTCACTTTCAAATATTACTCATAAAATCGACCCCCCTCTTCCTACATTGAGCAGTGCTGGGGTACAGCATGTAAATCCTGGCATTACTGACAGATCTAAAAGTAGAAATGTCTCATCTGTGGTCCACATTAGAGAAGACCAAAAAAAGACAAGCACCTAATGAGGAAATGCGTTTGTGTCTCTTTCAGCCAGTGTTTTTTTGGAACATGACAAATAATTCTCCAGTCTGTGAATCATAGTGCTGGTTATAAACGGCTCATTTCTCCAGCTGTTGTCAAGATCAGAATGCAATCACCGTCCATACAGCACACATCTGACGTCCCTATTTGTCTGAGGCCATTATGAGCAAGTTGGGGTTCGGATATTTGACAGCTGGTTCGGATATTTAATTTACCTCACTAAAGTTAGAACAGGCATCATTTTAACTTTTCCAAAATACAGCCGCTCAGCAGTTAATATTTTAATTAGACTGTATAATGTTTCATTCACAATGTCTCAGGCCACATTTGTGCTTGCAAAGTGATATTGTAAATTATTATATGTTTTGAATTGGATGAAAAATGTTGTGTTTTATCTTGGTTTGTTGAGAGAATTTTTTTTTAAATGGTACATTTATTGCTTTATTATGTGATGTGTTCATTTAGGGCATTCATGTAGACCAGAAGCTATTGATATGGGATGTAAACTGGCCCTAGGTGTGTGTGTGTGTGTGTGTGTGTGTGTGTGTGTGTGTGTGTGTGTGTGTGTGTGTGTGTGTGTGTG
>JBBJLR010018679.1:0-13276 GCA_037577145.1 Brachypetersius gabonensis
CTCTTTTCTTGAACTGAAGAATGTTGAACACGAATAACTATGTACAGTCCATTAAAGCCAAACATAAGGCGAATACACGGAGGAATCAAATCCCCCCACAGTTGCTGGGGAGGTTTGAAACTGGCTGATGTCCCCCCCGTTCCTGCAGCAGACCCCGCTGGTGCAGCAAAAGACATATCACTTGGCACACAACGAGACTTTTCTTTTTTTGTGGCGCCATGTTCCTTCAAATCAGTAAGCAGACTCGAATTTCTGTGTTACAATACTTGCAACGAGCTTTGGAGTTATCCTCTGGCACAGGGGCAACCCAGCATTTTAGTTCCGGATAAGTTTCCCATTCCTTTCTATAAAGTTTTTTGTATTTTCCCATTTCGGCATGATGCTATCTCTAGGTATATCACCTCTCTGTGACTTGGTTGAACGTTTTGGCGCTTATAACAAGTGGCCAATACAATTTCACTGTGATGTCAATTTTCGCAGCATAACCAAAAGAAGCCCAACTGGGCGCAAAACAGCCCAATCTGGCAACACTGCCTGTATCGCTCTATTTGACAAAGACACAAGGCCCGCCCCTGCCCTACTTCTGATTGGCTCATCGGCTAGTATGTGTATTGTTTGAGTCGTTAAAGCTGCTCTCTGACCTGCGCATCTCAGATCTACAGAAATGACAGATCAATATCCGCGAACCTGATCCCCCCCCCACACACACACACACTTAACTGACACTGTGAATGAGGAGGTTGCCCATGCATAAAATCCCAATTTCTGCACCAAGGGATCTATTTTTGAGCTCAACTAGCTATTCTACCAAATTTCTGTCAACATTTTAATGCCTGCTGGAAACTCTAGGCATGTGATTTTGCTACAGGAATCCTCTCGTTAAGAGTTCTCTGTGCAATCCTTGCCACTCTTCTCTCTGTTTTATAATTGAGTCTTGTGGCATTAACTCCACCTCTATACCGATCTTAGATAAAGACTATTACTTTGCATGTGCAGCACATTACATTGCTAGTTGGTGATTTATAAATGATGATTGTGCAGGACAACGTAAAGGTGGACCATATTTAAATGGAGTTTCTGAGTATGCTGTTCTCTGTACTAAAAATACATTTGAAACTGAATGTGTTAGTTGAAGGACAATTATATTTGATACAGTGATGTTGGTAAAATGAAAAGAATGACTGGGGTGGTTAGGAGAAAGTAAAAACAAAACAAAGAAAAAAGAATAACAAATCATCTATTTAGCTACAGAGAATGGAGATAGTGTTTATTTAATTTAAGATTTTTTAAAAACCTTAACTTGACATGAAAGAAACTTAATTGAATATGCATAAAATGCATAGCCTGTTTGAAACAGAGTGATGTCACTAAACGGTGGGACGAAGAAGCTGGATCACAGCTGTAGGACCTGAAGTGCTTCTAAGCCACTTCTGTGTTCCCACTCTGGCCTTTTATCTACTGCTGTGAACACCAAGAATGCTTGCACGCAAAATCCAACATGGATGCAAAAGAAGCCTGGTTTCCCTGCTCAAGAAGATTTTTACTTTTACTGATCATGGCCTGAATGCAAAATGAAATATGTGAAGCCAACAAACTAATCATGTCACCCACAACAGATTATTTTCTCATGAATCTGTCCAAATGACAGTGAAGGTAGAAGCAGAACACCTAAATACAGAACAAATAAATTTTGCAATTATTTTACTGTGTTTTTGGTTTTATACTACACGTTATTGCTTAATAGTTTCTACTTTTTGTCCGTCTGTTTACCTTTTTATGGGTGGTAGTGGCCTAGCTAGTAAAACGTTTGCCTGTAAACCCGATGATCACAAAGCTACAGGTTCGAACCCCTCCCCCCCCCTTCAACTATTGTGTCCTTGAGCAAGACACCCTCAGTGTCTCCAGGGAGGCTGACCCTGTCACTAATGACTGTAAGTTGACAAATGCCCCCTTTACCCTTTATATGTTGTTTAATCAAATCTGACACTTTTCATTCCATCACTGACACTTTCAGATGCATTAGTTTGCTTTCTTTCTTTTTCATACATTCATTTAAATGATGTTCCAGTGAAGAGACCGTATGATGACTGAAGGTTAATTTTAATACATTTTATGTAAAAAGATACAATGAGAGCTGGAATTGTACAAACATGCACATCCTCAAGCTCAGTCAATCAGTCTGTGGGTGCTTAACAACAGGTTTCTGTTGAATATCATATTAAAATTACACATTTCATTTTCAAGTTTAAAATAAAACAGACAGTACAGGCTATTTTTCCTCATTTGAAAGAAGCAGTCCTCTGCAGACCTTGCTGTAGAACAGCCTGCACATTTTTTGCGGTTGTTCTCAAGTTTGCACATGTTTTCACACCCACAAACCTGCAGTAAATCAGGGCCCATGTCTGCACTTCCATCGTGTTTCTGGCCTAAAGGTAGTTACAGAAGTTTTTTGCTTTGATTATTATCGTAAACTATTTGGTTATTGGTCAGTGGTTTGCTCTCCTGCTTTGTCCCTTTATTTGAAAGCCTTCTTGGTGTGTTTTCAGGATGAAAAGATTGGAAGAAAAGGCAAAATGAAGAATGAGATTAGTGAGGTGAATGGGCTCACTGGATTTTAATCCAGGATTACTTTGCCTTATTCAATTAAAATTAAAATGTGAGGACAAAAAAATCTGTGTTATTGGATTCTAAAGATATTTAACTGTTTTTTGCTCATTTCCATTAAGCAAGTGCATCCCGCTCTACATATTAACATGAGTGATGTTAGTCGTGTTTCATTCTGAACTGATGAAGACTCTTACCTATATCTCTGTTCCTGGGAGTTGTTCCAGTCTTCTTCACTACAAGAAAAGATTTAGTGAACATGGTCACTTTTAACAGCACCTGCACAACAGTACCATGCCATTGGATGATCTAGAGTACATACTGGAGACTGAGGTTGTTTGCCGAACGGAAGTGTTTGACCTGAAGGAAATCCAGCAGCTCCTGAGGGACAACTTGATTCTGATAAAGGATCACCTGCAGGCAGGAAAACAGTTCTTTTAACTGTCACCTTTTAACTGTAACATCCCTATAAACTAAAGAGCTAGTTGAAGAAGGTATGATGTAATTCTTGTATGCTGTACCTGTATATAATCCTCCAGCTCCTGTCTTCTCTGGTCCATTGGTTTGGTGCGCAGGTGTGGGTTCCTCTTGCTGGGGAAATCAGGTGGCTGCAGGACTTTCTTGAGCTTCCGGTGCAACGTCTGGAATTCACTCTGCCGCCGCAAAACAAAGTGCTTCCTTCCATTGAACAGAATCTCCACCTTGAAGAGCTACAAAAAGAGAAATTGAAGTATTAGAATAAACATACCAATGGGTGTCAGGTTTGAGGGGAGACCAAAACCGAAAAGTGCGCCCTCTACTGAACCAATTTGCTTATGACTACCTGGATATGATATCTGGAGCACAATAAGCAGCACCACAGTCTTTCAGTGGCATATACGTGACAAATGCTTCTCAGCTGAAATGTACTTCTGTTGTCATTGAGTTAAATGTCACTTTACCTTTGAAGACCCAGGGTGGGTCCACCGGGATAACATGAAAGCTATTTATGGGAAAATGTAAAATGAGCTAGTCCACACCTATAGTGCAACAATCCTACTGTGCCTAAGGCTAAGCCGACATTTTCCCATTGTATGAAACATAAAGAGAACAAGATTTTTTCTCTGTTTATGCCTTACAAGTAGTGCTGTAACGATACACCAAACCCACGATTCGGTTTGTATCACAATTTTTGACCCACGATTTGGTTTATATCACGATTCTTTTTGGGGGTGGTGGGGGGTGGGGTAGTAGTTGTGGCGGGGGCAATTTAGCGGCGTTAAAAATGACTTATTACTGCCAGCCTAACATTTTAAGCTTATCTGGAAACGGAGAACACCGTTCGCCATGAAAGTGTATGATTCGTGAGTGAGTGATTCGTTCATGCAGGCGGCACAGTCGGTGTGCGTAGTCCCTCCCTCCCGGTGCTGCTGACAGCTCAACTGAACTGAGAAACAAACTAATCACTTAAGGAAGTAATGTTCATAAGTGTTCCTTTTCAAATGGTTCCTACAAACACCTACTGACTATCTTTACAACCACAGCCAGGACAAAAGGGATTCACAGATGCTTGATTTTGGCATCTTCACTAAAGAATCTGATTTCAGGCTTGGGAACACATTAGCAGTTCTATCGTCAATAGTAGAGCTGCGTTTAGGTTCCAGTTGAAGGTGGGTTATATGGCAAAGATTTATGTCAATGCTCCCAAAACACTTTCTCAATATGAAATAAGTACATGAGCTTTTTTTCTGAAGAGTACTTCAGAACACTGAAACAGAAGCAGTAGTATTGCTTAAAATATTATCAAAAACTATTGAGATTTGTATCTAATGTTTCACTAAACCAAAATTCTAGAACAGTTAAGTTCTCTTTATAATGAAGTGTGCAGTTGGGCAGTGTTCTTTAAGTAAAAAACACTGTAATGTAATTTATCACAACAATGATAAAAATCATCAGACTTGACCATCCCTAATGAATGAAGAGCTGACAGAGACTTCATGTCCTTTAAGTATTTCCCATTTCTTCTTGACTACAGTACTCACTTCCACTTCATAGCTGTTCTCACTCTGAGCAACACATTTCACTTCTCAGTCATGGTGAAAAGGGATATACAGTAACCCCCCACTTTTACGCGGATCAGTCACGGAATCAGTCTAACGCGGAGAACCTAACTCATAATTCGTATGCGGAAGTCCCCACAATACCGTGTAAACTGCTAATATTCTCCGCATTGAGCACAGTTTAAAGCAGCTTAGCTGAAGTGGTGCCAAGTCACTGGAGTGTTATGTGACCGGAGAATGACAGTACACCTGAAAGCAAAGGTTTACAAGACCGTAGTCTGACCAGTCAAACTCTATGCATCCGAGTGTTGGCCGGCAACAACCAAACATCATTAGGTCCTTCACACCATGGAGATGCGGATGCTGCGATGGTTGCTCAGGTTGACTAGGCTGGACCGAGTCATGAACGAAGATGCAAGGAAGATAATGAAGGTGGCCCCGATAACAAAGAAGAGGGAAGCCTGGCTCAGAGGGTACACCCCTAAAGATGCCCTGGATCGGACTAAGTGGAGAAGACTATGCTGAAAAGCGGACCCTGCATCAGCACGGGACAAATGCTAGGTAAGAGAACGCTGGGTAAAGATTTAAAAATTTGATTGCGATTAATTGCACGGTTATTGCGCACTTTTATTTAAGTACTGCTATATAAACAAAAGTGCAATAACATTTGGCTTGCAAACACTTAAAACAAATAAAGTGCTTTTTAAGTGTTCCCTTTAACACAGTTGCAGTTAAAATGTTTATTGTAAATTTCAAATTAATAATCAAATCAAATATAAAACCAAAGCTATCTACAGGGCATTCATGTTTTATCTAGTTTGTCATAGAAAAACGTTGCTCTCAGAGTCCAGAGATATATAGCCGCTGGAAAGGGGGGCCAACTCCATATTAAGTGTCTATGTATCTGAATGCAGTGTCATTAAAGTCTCTGTTGGTGTTATGGTGAGGTGTCCCAATACATTTGTCCATAAAATACGGCAAGAGACTGGCAAGAGGCAACAGACTGCATGCACAAAAAAGCAACAAATGCTCAATAATAACGTGTTAACTTGTCAAGCCCAAATATATGTGTATATATTCAGTCAACTGGGTTTCTTCTGTGCCACAGCTCTGCAGAGATGAGCTGTTCCTCTGAAGCTTTGAAGTCAGTTCATTAATGCATTGCTAATTAGATGATGAGTTGAATCAGGTGAGTTTAATGAGGCAGAAAACTGAGGTCTTCAGTGCTGTGATAGATATTACTTGGAGATTCTGATCATTCTGATATTTTTTGCCAGATTTGTGACTCTCTTTTATCCCCCATTTCTTCTCCAATTTGCTTTAAAATGTTCCTGGGTTGAAAAACAAGAAATATGAAGAAAATCTTTACCTATAAAACACTCACATGATGAGCGGTGCGTTCTCTCTGTCTTATTAGTTAAGTAAATTAGAACAAGCACAGCATAGTAGAGAGCACTTCTCTGTTTACCCTGCTGAAAGGAGACGGTCTGTCTCGCAGACACTGATCTCCATGCTCTGGAGACACTAGAAGAATGCGTTAAACAGGCTGACTAGCCCATAAAACGCTGGGCTGAAGCTGCTCTTTCAGGTTCACTAAGACTTTTGTTGTCAAATCTCGACCTCAGTCAGGACTAGTGAAACAGAAGCTTTGTATGAAAAGACAAAAGGGAGAGTCGAGGAATAATAGGAACCGCAGTCTCCATAAAGCTAGAAGGAACTTGTAGACAGACTTGGAGGAGAGTGAGGCTCGGTCTCTGCTGTTCCTGACCATGGGCCGAAAGTTTGGGGGGATATAGGCAATGTGTAGGCTACTGTGTGTTTTGGGTCAGAAGTGCTGTCTGTAAAGAGCTCTATTCAGATCCTGTCTCCTTCCCTCCTCCCTCTCTCACTGACACACTCTCACACTCGTGCTCACTCTCACACATAGAGCATCCATTGTTACTTTCTAGCTTCCGCTAGGATGAAGCCCCAATCACACACACGCACAAGTCCAATGTGTTCAACATATAGGCCCCATACATAGACTGGCATCAGAAGTGGTCAACTATGCAGACAGTCAGACAGTATTACATCACTGACGGATGCCCAGATACAGTTTTAGACTGTAAAACAGCCAGAATTTGAGAAGGTTTGGGTGATGTTAGATCAAAGTTGACTAGACAACTTTGAAAAAGTAGTGACTTCAGTAGTTTTTCTTCATGCCAGACTTCTGTTACTATGTTTCTTTTAAAAATCAATCATTTCATTCAAGTTCTGAGATTTTCTTTCGACATGTCCATTACTGAGATGGCTGTTTGGTTCAATCATCATTCAATAAAGCTCAGTAACACTGGGATAAATAACTACTGATTACACTGAATTATCAGTGTACTTAATCTTCAGCCGGAACTTCAGTGTTTGCACAGAAGCCGGTTGCTGAGTGTGTCTAAAGTGTGTTTGTCACACCGCCTTCTCAATAATATCTTACTTCATTTCTGCACCCAGAACAGGTATTCTAGTTCTAGAATACTGAGCATTTACATGCAGATATTTTTGTTAATATGCAAAGATTAATTCTGACGGAACATTCTGTACCAAACAACAACTTTATACTTGCAGAATGACTACAAAAAGAACTGGTCAACGTTGGCCCAGCAGAAGACCACCTAACCTCTCACTCCAACTCCTTAATTTTCTAGTGTTTTGTTATTAAATGTAAAAAACTCTGACCCGTCATATAATTGTCATGGAACGCAACACAGATGTAACAACACATGTGAAGTTAGCGGATATCGAGGGCAACAGTCAGTGGTACACAGACAAAAGAGATTTAGATACCAACACATGAAGATTTTTACAAAAGTGAAAAGTAAAAGATAAGACAGTGTGTCTTTTATATAATGTAATTATTTGAGTGCTTAAAGAATTCTGCTAGGATTTTGTAAAGACATAATGCTTATGCTTGCTAGTCATTTTGTCTACTTGGTCTTCAGTTCACCCCACCCCCCCCAAGGCAACGAGTGTGGCCACTCTTAGATTCTCCCAATAAACAAAACACAGACATGGCTCACCAACCACATATTAATAACATTTCTGTTTGTTGGGGTAATATAAAGGGCCTTTCACATACAGGAGATCTCAGTATAGCAAGGTCCAAATTCAAGCCCGTCCAATAGGAAATGTGATGATGGACACTAATACTGGACAAAACTTTGACTGTAAATTATACTAAGAATTCTTGCTTTGTCATAACATAAACATGTGCCATAATTGCATATCAGTACGTTTATTTGACTGTGCTGCAGTTGGTGCTTGGCTGCTCCAGGCCAGGATGGAATAGCATTCCAGCTCTGACTGACATCTTTCAGATCCAGTTGTCTCCCACAGGGCTCTACTTTAAGCCTGACAGACAAACATGTCCCATAAACACACACACACAAACATTTATTTTTATATGGGGTTTCCTTTATAGTCAGAACATTTTGCCCTGAAAATGTACAGAAAAAGCATAGTACTAACGCTTGCCTGGTAAAGTGAGGAAATGTTGAAGGCAGTGCATTTGCCTCTTGCTGATGCATGTTTTAACACGCTTGCTCCAGTGGAACATATTTGAATGCTCTAAAGACTGTCAGTGTAATAAAAGAATATTGCTTAATAAGAGGATCATACATGAGTAACATCATACCACGGTCTCTGTGATTAGGCATGTGTTTGGAGGCCCAATAACTTGCATTCTGTTGCTCTTTGGCTGGAGATTAGGCTTTGACAGGCACATGGGCAGGTGGTCGAATGTGTGACCCAAACACACGGCCCAGTGGCCCAACTACAAAGCATCTCAAAATAGTAGCGCTGAACCAGGATCAGATTACTCCCAGCAGTTACTGCCATCAACTGTGTCTTCTCATGAACAGATTCATGAACAGATGTCACTGTGAGTAGTCAGTCAGAGCATTACGGTCAGTAAGAACTGATTTTTACACCCTAATATTACGCATAAGTGTCTACACCAGCTGTACAGGTAATACAATCAAAAATGACCTCACAAAAAAAATGATACACCTCACAACAATATACATAAACTCTAATATGGCGCATAATAATGTCAAGTTTATTTAAACAGTGGTCAGCTTCAGAAAAGGCCCTGTCTTAGAGTTTAACACCTCAAAGCGTAGATGTCTTCAGATACTGCATGACTTTTTCTAAACTGTATCTATTTTAAGATTAATATATTACTATTAATGGAGCCACAGGGGCTCTTCTGCCAGTTATGGAGTTCCTGTCTGCCTTCCCTGTATTAAGTTTAAAACATTATCCAGTGCTGTCACTTTAGAGGATGGTGTGCTGGTATTAAACCTGTTGTAAATGTTCTTGAGTTTTCTCGGAACCGCATTCGCAACAGTTTTACCCGTTTGCTGACTGGAAAGCCAGCCCAATGTAAGACGCTCCTCATTACTCCATTCGAATAGAGTGAACTTTAAATGACCTTAAACATTGGGTTAAAACCTTTAACCTAAAATCTATGTAAAACTATTCAGACTCAGCTGAAATGTTGAGAAGCATGACTGAGAACAATGCAGATACCAGACAGACAGGCAAGCAGACAGACACACAGAGAGACAGGCAGACAGACATACAGACACTCAGAGAAACACAGAGAGAGAGAGAGACAGAGAGACAGACAGTGAGACAATTAGAGACAAGACCGAGAGATAAACAGAGACAGAGGCAAACAGAGAGACAGGCAGGCAGACAGAGAGAGAGACACAGACAGAGACAGACAGACATACAGACATTCACCATATCAGTCTAACACTGGAGTGTTCAGGTCTTTATTCCAGGTGTTTCACCACTTGCGTTGCAATTTGGACGAGTCTAGGGTGGTCCACGTCTGTGAGCCTGTAATTTCACCACTTTAGATTTTAGCTGAACTTACTTTTCGTAACTTGCCGGATTCATCCACTTCCCTCTCCAGGGAGATAATGGACACTTCAAGCATCGCCCGGCTCCAAAAAAAGCACCCTGCTCTAACACGGCTCCACGGCAACAGCAGGCTGGGGTCCGACCAGGTTCTCGACCTGCCCTCCGTCCACTCGGATAAACTTGTGTGTGAAAAATAAAACGAGTACAATTGTAAAAATCCAAACACGTCCCTCCTGCTCTCAGCTCTCGGCTCTCAGCTCTCGGCTCCGAATCTCTCCCTAAGTGGAGCGGCACGAGCGGCTCTGGCCAAGCCCCGCCCACAATACACACAGCGGCGCGCGGATCGGTGGCGCTCTAAACCTGTAAACAAACAAACTAATTTTTACAAATAAGTTAATAGCGTTCAGATTAAGGGATAGGGAGGATACATTTGCACAAATGAAGACTCAAAAACGTGTTTACCATAAGCAATCAATCACGACCAGGTAAACCAGAATTCTTGAAATCAAAATAACACATTTTATGTAAACACATGTAAACTAAATATAATAATAATGTGAACTGATTGGTGAGGTGAACACTGTTGCCAGCAGTTTGTGGCTGATCATGAGATGATCATGAGGACTGCTCTGAGTAACACTGTTCATGCTGAAGCAGCAAGTTCTTTCACGTCAATGATTAAACGGTCCAAAAAGTCCATCTAAAAATAAATCAGCACAAAAGCAGTTATGTGGACGCTATGTGGACAAAAGTATTGGGACGCCTAAACATTACACCAACAGGCACTTTAATGGCATTGCATAATTGAGTTAGTTTGGCATTACATAATTGAGTATTTGCAGCTATAACAGCTTCCACTCTTCCCCAAATTGTGTCCGCAAAGTTGGAAGAATGGCGTGGTCCAAAGTGTCTTGGTATGCTGAAACGTTAAGATTGCCCTTCAATGGAAGTAAGAATCCCTGAATTCAATAATTAAGAGGTGTGTCCCAATACTTTTGTCCATGTGCGTGCGTATATATTCAAGTCTTTAAAGAAGGGGTACTAGGGAAACAAGGCATACCCAAGCCTCACAAACGGACTAAATAAACTCTGAAGCATTCATGACACACCTTCAATGAGCTCTCTTGACACCAAATGTTCTGACCTTTATTAGTTGCTTCCTCTCTGCAAAGCCAAGCTTTAACCACTGTGAGGGAAGCTCAGGTCAGCTCTTAAAGTCTTCTTCTGTTCATCTTACACTCATCACATTAGGCATTGATTCAGTTTACTACTGACTGCAGCAAGAATTTCACTGTTATTATTCCACTGGTATTCTGATTATAGTGGAGGGTCTCATATGAATGAAGTTTTTAAAAATACATATTTTTATATGCCCAGGTTATGTCTCCCAGTACTTGATGCATCTGGATTAAACAAGGCAAATTGGACATGCAAAAACGTGAGCGAGAGAGAGAATGCCCTGCAAAAAGCAAAGTAATAACATCAGCAAACTGACTATGTGCAGACAGGGCAAAGAGGAAGTTTGCTAAGGTTAAGGACATAGTCCAGCCTACTCACTCACTCTGTCTCATTCACTTTTTCTACTTCACACACACACACACACACACACACACACACACACACACACACACACACACAGCTGTTCATACTTTATCAGGGCCTGTATACATAAAATTTCCCAGAACAGGAGTGCTACTACTCCTGTATTCATGAGAACACTCCCAGGTGCCCTACTTACAGTATTTTTACGAACAAAGATCTTCAGGTCCAAATGAACCATTCATAAATCTGTGAGGTTCACAGAAAAAGTAGACCATAGACATTATGGCACTGACACTTATGACCTTGTGACACATGCATAACGACATTTGAATATCTTCGAGAAGAAAGAAAAGTAGACAGCACTGAAGGGTGTGCCGGCTTCCGTTACCAGCGTAAGGTGTTGATTGCTGCAGTTTTGTAATGTGGATGAGTTCTCCAACCTCTTTACGCCATTCATGTTTAAACATGAGCCCTCATCTGTGGAACTGTGACAGCACATTTGCACAGCGTTGGTGGAGAAGAGGAATTTTTCCACATGAGCAGAGACCGTGAGAGAGGTGTTGCAGTTTTGCCCACCTCAAACAATTCTGGGACCACTGAAACATACCATATCCAGCGCACAAATACAGATAACTTTGTAAGGCCATAATACGACAAATTAAGAATAATCCTGAAAACGTCGAACTAATCCTGAGAACATAATATAGTGTAAGTATTACACTTGACCTGTTAGTCCAGTTAACAGTAGAAACTACATGAATACATAATAAATCTGAATAAATCTTCAGTCAAGTACAATTTGCATTTTATGTATTTTGGTGCGAGGATAAACTACTATCACGGCTTCTGTTTTATTGCTGCTGTAGGTCCTATCCAGCAGTTCAGGCCACGAGTAACAGAGTCTGTCCAGAGAAACAATGAACAAATTCATTTGGAAGAGACACACAAGAGTTACATATCATTTTAAAAATTGCACATACTGAAACAGAAGGATCTCAGGGTCAGTTCCCTCTTGACAGTCTGTGAGTAACATTTCCTTGTCACACAGAGGAACAAAGGCTAACTGAAAGTGTTTCACATGTGTTTAAATCATGTACTTTTGCTTGCCACGTCATTAGAAACCCACTACCTTGCTCATATATAGAACTTATTTCATCCTTTGATGCAGTTAGTTTGTGCCACTGCTGTCCTCAAAATAAATTACTCTTGACTAATAGTGAACCTGTGGTCAAAAACAGCAGTTGGGGCTCTGCCTGTAATTGTACTGCAGTCTATTGATTAACAGTGCAGGTGAACCTTATAAATGGAAAATCAAGGGGCGCGACTCTGTCTACCCACATGTTTAGACACGGTACAGCTTACTAATACTAAAAAAACTGAGATTACTATTGAAATTTGGGGGGGAAAGTTTAAAACACTAAAATACGAGGATAAGACACAGAGTTGTCACAAAAAAAAAGTTGTCAACCACCATAAAAAGAAGCAGAAGAAGCTTGCTGCAGCATGTAGCATGACTGCTCTGCGTCTTATGCTCTGCCCCATTACTACTGCTTGCAATAATGTAATCCTAACCATTTGTATTACTAGTTTTCACTTAACCATGTTATCTATTATTGATCTAGTATTAACACACAGCATTTGTATATATATATATATAACAGTGTATTCTATATTAAATTGAACTGAATTTATGTATGTTATTTTACATAAGCATTTTCCAGCTGTCAATAAATGTATGATTATGAAATACACTAATCAGCTCTAACATTAAACCAACCTGCCCAATATTGTGGTGCTTTTGGGTTCCCATTGTGCCACCAAAACAGCTCTGACCCTTCAAGGCAGATTCCCCAAGACCTGTGAAAGTGTGCGATGGAATTTGGCACCAAGACGCTAACAGCAGAAGTGGTGAGGTGTGGGCTCCATGGGTCACACTGGTTTGTCCAGCATATCCCACAGATGCTCACTCATATTCACATCTGGGGAATTTAGAACCCAAGTCAACACTTTGAACTTTGTCATGTTCCTTAAAATATTCATGCAAGATGTTTGGCGTATGGCACATTATCCTGCTAAAAGAGGCGAGTGCCGTTTGCCACTTCTTCTCCAAGTACAGTGGTGTGAAAAAGTATTTGCCCCCTTCCTGATTTCTTATTCTTTTGCATGTGTCACACAAAATGTTTCTGATCATC